>JAGVVM010000506.1:0-18688 GCA_019149425.1 Psidium friedrichsthalianum | reverse complement strand
AAGCCGTGAAATCCAACAGTGAATGGGGAGCATATCACCTGGTTTCAGTGTGAGGCAGGACGGCCAGTAGTCCAGAGAAAACGACGCCAATCTGGTGATAGTGGGACCGCTGACCAAGTCAGCACATTTTTAGGTGCAGGCGAAAGGACTCTACTTGGAGAACTGCAGAACCTGTCTGTTAGTCAGATTGTGAGACTGCTGGATCCAGTGAGCATTGTATCAGATCAGATCCCCGCTTCATCATCCGCCCACATGTCTTGAAAAGTTTGCCAGGTGCTCTTGGGAACAGAGTTAAGATTCGTACAAAGCCTACCACCCTCAGACTGACGGACAGTCAGAAAGGACGATACAGACGCTGGAGGATATTGCTGATAGGCAATGTGTAATGACTTCAAGGGGCTGGGGAAGACAGTTTTGCATCTAGTGGAGTGCGCCTACACACAGCTACCAGCAGAGCATCCAGAATGGCACCATTTGAAGCGTTGTATGGAAGGGCTTTGCCGGACGCCATTATGTTTGGGATGAAGTTGGCGAGAAAGTATAACCAAGGCCCGATTGGGTTCAACAATCAGTGGAAGCAGTCAAGGTGATTAAGCAAGACTAGGACCTCCAGAGTTAGTGCAGAAGATCATGCAGACATAGAAAGGAAAAGAGACGTAAGCCATTGGAGTTCCAAGTTGGAGATCATGTTTTTCTGAGGTGTCGCCGATGCGAGGATTATCTCGGTTTGGCAAGAAAGGGAAGCTAAGTCCAAGATTCGTTGGGCATTCGAGATATCTGAGAAGATCGGGACACTGGCTTATCGTCTGGCACTGCCGCCGAACTTGTCGCAGATCCACAACGTATTTCATGTATCATGCTGAGAGGAAGTATGAGCCAGATCCTGGCCATATACTCGATCATGAAGTCATTGAATGGATGACCGCGTCTCCTACGTGAAAGGCCGTAAGGTTGAAGATCGCACGGAACAGTGCTCAGGGGAAAAATAGGGGGGGAACAAGACGATTCCATTGGTCAAAGTCATCTGGAAGCACCATGGACCGAGGAGCCACGTGGGAAACGAAGACGAGATGAAGAAGAATACCAGTACCTTTTGAATGCCCACCTGTAATCTCTATTTTGAGTAAGGACTGTAGACTGTAAATTTCGAGGTACGAATTTTTTATAAGAAGGAAGAATTGTGACAGTCTGAAAATTCGACCCAATAGTCAGACTTTCTAAATGAAGGGAAATACTTCACTAATACACTCTAGCGACGCTCACTCAGGATTAGCTACCCTGAGCTGACCACCGAAGGAAAGGCTTATCGGAATTTTTCCCAATCACGCCCAGTTGGCTTGAGACTGAGAACAGGGTCGGTACTTAGTGAAAATTGACCACAAAATGAAATCTGACGACTGGACAATCGAATCGGTAAAGATAAACGCAATGAAGAATGAGTCGTTTCCGAATGTCGACTAAAGGTCAAACAGCCGTGCACGTCGTGAAGCAGACGTGAATGGAAAATTTACCGAAATGCCCCGGTAAATTGCTCAGACCTTAGAATGAGACTAATTAGGATTTTTGAGAGTAGATTCGATAGACGCGACACCAATGCAGTCTAAAATTCGTTCGCGCTCGGGCGCCGATCGTTGCTTTGGCACGCAAATCGAGGCGAATCAATCAAGATGTCCATCAATCAATCATCAAATCAACGCGTCATGGCCAATTCCACAAGACATGTCATCAAATCAATCCATCAAGTCACTATACCCCTAACCCACTATAAACTATCTACCCATTTGTTATTAGCTTAAAATCTCTCCATTCTGCTCTCCTCCTCATTTGAAAATTTTTCGGCATATCTCTCTCCTTGCTCTCCCTCACTCTCCCAAGTACTCATCTCTCCCTTTCGGTCCATTTGCTCGCCCGCCACCGTCCGAACGGCCGTCGTCCGCTCCGCCGCCGCCCGACGTCGCCATCATCCCGACCTCCACGTCGCCTAGGTGAGTCTCCCTCAGCCCTCCTCCTTGCTGTTTTCGTGGCCTTTAGGGAGGCCCGACCAGACCGCATCTCACTCTCTCCTTCTCGTCCCGCCAGCCCGTGCCGTCGCTCACACGCCGCCGCGGTCGCCGGTGTTTTCGCCACACGGCTCCACCGTCCGCCTTCACCAGCCCATCATCCCCGGGTCGTTGAGTCCCCTAGTTCCCTTCCCTCTCTCTATTTCCCGTGTGCCGTGATGCCACCAATCAGGCCGGCTCAAGCCTCCGCGTCACTCACTTCTCTCCCTCGTGCCGCGTGTAGTCGCCGTCCGTTGCCGTCGCCTCCCGCCCGTTGTTCGCCGCCATTCCAGCACGCCAGACCGTCCGTCCGGCCCTCATTAGTTAGGCCTCCTCTAATCCGAGTTTAGGCTAGTATGTATATGGTGGATGGTTTATGTGTTTAATGGCTTAGTAGGGTGATTAGTGTGTAATATGTGTGCTTAAAACTATGGACTTAGGCCCATCTTGTGTACATTTGGCCGTGCGTGTTGGGCATAGAGGGCATGATTGGACTTGGAAATGCTAGATATGTGGGCTGCAAGGGGCTAGTCGTGAGGAATGGGCCCTCGGATACCATGGCCTTTGGAGACTTGATTTAACTAATTGGGCCTAATATTAATCAAATTGTACAAATGGAATATGGGCCTATAAGGGACAAAATGATACATTAAATGGGCCTCAGATGATTGGTTGGAACATTAAGGTGATGCTCATTAATGTATATGTGCCTGAATGACTAAATGGGCTTAATGGTTCTAAGGGCCTAATTGGTTAACTTTATAATTGAGGCTTGGGCCACTACACGAAAATTAAATTCTAATGGGGCCTTAATTGCCTAATGCACTTAAGATTTTAAATTAATGGCTCAATTATTTAATGTGCCTTGGTACATTAGTGACCCCATGAATTTATTAAGCCCCAACTTATCCTATTGGGGCCTAACCATTTCATTCAACTTAAATCCTATCGAACCCAACTTGACTATGGGCTTTTAAACCTTATAAGTGGCTGACCTACCTTAATGAACTAATTACCCTTGGCCCTTGGGCCGGATTGGCCCGATTCGAACTCGAATCCTTTAATGGGCCTTAACCGAGATAAGCCTAATCCAACTAGCACCTGATGGTTTGTATAATAAATTGAATCATTAGTCGCGGGTTAATAACTCCCAGGGGACTAGCATGGGTGATTGGGTTTAGGCCGAGTTGTTAAGACAGCTGAGGTGAGATTCGCTATCGTATGGGTGGACCCGAGAAATTATTGGGGGATACCTTATTGAGGTTTTTCGGATTTAGGATTGTGCCTTGGCCCCCTTTGAATTTCCTTATGGCTTGGGCATGTGTTCACATGAGAGTGTAATGGGTTGCTTGATGCGTTCTGCACTTGGTGCATTTATGCCACATCATGCATGCTCTATGTTTTGATTGACTGATTGCAATCATGTGGCCCGCATTCATTGAGAGCATGGCATGGGTCCACCCGAGTCTGTGACGCGGAATGTGCCCAGAGGGGAAATGGAGAGAAAAGGAACCAACGGTTCAGGCTTTCGAGACGCAGTGTAGTAATTTGCCTTAGGGCACTAGTTTGGGTGAGCCCTGATGGTTTGGAAGTGAGTGATGGGGCATGGTCCCTATTGGGACCCGTTATGGCCGATTGTGAGGCCTGAGGCATGATCATTGGGATCCGATAATTGCCCGGTTGAGGACTGCAGCATTGCATATGGCATCTGATTGATATCTCTTGTGCCCAAGTCTGTATGATATGAACTGTGATTGGGATATTTGCCCGTCTGTTATTCATGTGGGTTCTAGGTACCGATGACTGAGAGTGTCTGACCCTGGACGCGGAAACCTAGTTCATTTCGAATAGTACCGACCCTAGTAGTATGACGCTTCCTACGTTAGGATTAGTGTGAGCTTATTGAGTTTCGACTCATGGGCCGTGGTTGCCCTTCTTTTTACAGATCCATGTCACGCCATAGATGGCCGCACCGCCATGCTTTTTGGACTGCCAGTGCAGATGGACCACCGAGATTACCCTGCTCATTTTGATATGCACGCCACTCTGTGGCTAGGCATGGTGAAGTTTGGTACCACCGGTTAGTAGATCAGGGTGGACCTTACGCTTGTACCCCATTAATGAATAGGCCTGGTTTAGAGAGGGCCTGTATAGGCTTCGAGGACCCCAGAGAGACCTCCCCGTCCCCATGGAGGACGACCCGAATCTTGCTACAGCCTAGCAGAGTATGGAGGCAGAGGTGGGTCGACCCGACCCACTGGCAGGAGATGCCGTCACCTGTACGATCCAGATAGATGTGTCACGAGGAGGGTGACCCGATGGACACAGATAAAAAAAGGAGACCCCGAGGAGGATCCAGAAGGAGGACGCCAGAGGAGGACCCCCAGGAGGGATCCCGAAGAGATTTTCGAGATGGATTTGAGAGATGCTGTACCTGGTCTTCTTTGGAGAGCATAGATACTTTTGACCATATCGGGTTTTCTTTTGGGGGGGGGGGTCTGTATCTAACCTTATGTATATCATATAATGTTGTGAATTCACCTTTTGTAAAAGTGGTTCTGTCTTTCATGCTACCCCACCGTCTTATGTATGTAATTCCTGCTTAGAGGCACGCTCCGCTTTTCAGATTGGTTCGTAGTTCGCGCTATCGTCGGCTTGCCGCGATGAGCATCCTGGGCCGTCGCTATTCGTAGGCCAAGTGTACGCAGGGGATTCGATGGTTATGTAGGAGCAGGGTGTCGCGGGCTCGTTTGGGGCTCGGGGCGTGACAGTGTCTGCGTCACCCTCCTCGTGACCATCATCTTCAGAGCGTCCTGGGACGGCAACTCTGCAGTGGTGTCGGGGTCGATCACCTCACCTCCATACTCGCTGGCTGCAAAGGATCGGTTCGTCCTTCCATAGGGATAGGGGAGTCTCTCTGAGGTCCTCGAAACCATACAGGCCCTCCTATACCAGGCCTCGAATCTATGGGTGTACAAGGTAGGGTCCACCCTGTCATCTATAGTAAAGTTGTCACATGCCTATGCCACAACGTTGCGTGCATATCAAAATGGAGTTGATCTGGGTATCCATCTGCCTGCAGTCCAGAAACGCATCGGTGGTGTAGCCTCACGGGTGACCTTGATCTGTAAAATGAGGGCACCCCATCGCCCTTGAGTCGAAACTCAATAGCTCCCACTATCCTAACGTAGGATAGCGTATACTATTGGGGTCGTCCTTCCAGTGACTAGGTTCGCGGTCCAGGGTTTCCGACACTCGCGTCCCCTCGGTACAGACCCCAACATGGATTGATCAACATGAATTCATAGCGGTACAGATCACATCATACAGGCGGGCACAAGCACATCACATGATGCGACATGCAAAACTGATGCAGGCCTCTGCCGGCCATATCGGTCACCAATGGATCATGCCCGTCTATCAACTCCAATTCCCATCAGGGCTCTCCAACAGTGCCACTCGGCAAATATCAACACTGCGTATCTACGCCTTACGTTGGTCACCCTTATCTCTCCATTCCCCGCGTAAGACGCCTCAGGGGCTCATCCAACATGTCACATCTCCGGTGACTCATGGCCATGCTCTCAATTATGCGGGGCCTCACATGATTCCAACCAGCAAATCACACATAGAGCATGCATGCGTGGCAATATGAGCACAAGTATAGAACAACATCAAGAAGTCATCAAAGTAATCACGTGCTCTTCAGCCAAACATGAAAGATTAAATGCCCACACACAGTTTCCTCGGCCAGACAGGCTACAATAGAAGACTCAACCATTTCTCTAGTCAGACCCATATAAATTTAACCCAATCTTAGGCAGGACCAGGTACAAAACAACTCGGCCTACCACAAAATCCAATCGCCGCAGGTTTAGTTCCCTGGGAGTCTGTAACCCACGACCAATGAATTCCACTCGATTTTAAATAAACTTCATCGCTCTCACAACACACAACACCAACACACAAAATAAAACAGGATCCGACCACCTACACAAGTACTCTTGAAGATTTATTAAAACACTGAATCATTGGTCGTGGGTTACAGACTCCCAGGGAACTAACATGGCGATTGGATTTAGGCCGAGTTACCTGGTCCGCCAATGGGGTTCAATTTATATGGGTCTGACTAGAGAAATGGTATGAGGTATTCTATTGAGCCTGTCTGGCCGAGGAACTGTGTGTGGGGCATTTAATCTTTCATAGTTTGGCTTGACGAGCACGTGATTACTTTGATGACTTCTTGATGTGTTCTATACTTGTGCTCATATGCCACTGCATGCATGCTCTATTGTCTGATTTGCTGGTTGGAATCATGTGGGCCCCGCATACATTGAGAGCATGGCATGAGTCACCGGAGATGTGACATGTTGGATGAGCCCCTGAGGCGTCTTTACGCGGGGAATTGGAGAGATAACGGGTGACCAACGTAAGGCGTCAGATACGCAGTTGTGATATTTGCCGAGTGGCACTGTTGGATGAGCCCTGATGGGAATTGGAGTGATAGACGGGCATGATCCATTGGGATCCGATATGGCCGGCAGAGGCCTGCATCAGTTTGCATGTAGCATCATGTTTGATTGTCTCTTGTGCCCGCCTGTATGATGTGATCTGTACCGCTATGAATTGCATGTTTGCTCATCCATGTTGGGGTCTGGTACCGAGGGGACCGAGAGTGTCTGAACCCTGGACCGCGAACCTAGTCCACTGGATAGGACCGACCCCACTAGTATACGCTATCCTACGTTAGGATTAGTGGTGAGCTTATTGAGTTTCGACTCACTGGCGATGGTTGCCCTTCATTTTACAGATCCAGGTCACCCGTGATGGCTACACCACCGATGCTTTTTGGACTGCCAGTGCAGATGGATACCCAGATCACCCTCCATTTTGATATGCACGCCACATGTGGCATAGGCATGTGACACTGTACTAGTAATCAAGGACCCTACCTTGTACCCATAGTTCGAGGCCTGTATAGGGACCATCTGTATAGTTTCGAGGGACCTCAGAGATACTCCCCTATCCCTATGGAGGACGACCCGTCCTTTTGCTTTGCCACCCTTAGTATGGGGTGATGTGATCTACCCCCCCACTGCAGGAGTTGCCGTCCCCTGGACGCTCTGAGATTGAGGTCACGAGGAGGTGAGCCATGGACATGTCACGCCCCGAGCCCCAATCGAGCCCGCGACACCCCTGTTCATACACAACGACGAATCCCTGCGTACACCTGGCCTACGAATAGCGACGGCCCAGGATGCTCATCGCGGCCAAGCGACGCTAGCGCGAAACTACAAAATCTAAAACTGCGGAAGCGTGCCTTCTAACATGCATACATACATAGAGGTGGGGTAGCATGAAAAGACAAGAACACTTTTACAAAAGGCGAATTCACAACATATATATATATACATAAGCGTTAGATACAGACCCCAAAAGAAACCTCCTATGGTCAAGCTATCTACGCTCTCTCAAAAGACTAGACCAGTACAGCATCTCTCAATCCATCTCGAACTCCTCCTCGGGATCCTCCTCGGGGTCCTCCTCTGGGTCCTCCTCTGGATCCTCCTCGGGGTCCTCCTCATCTGTGTCCATCGCGTCACCCTCCTCGTGACCATCTATCTCGGATCGTCCAGGTGACGGCATCTCCTGCAGTGGGTCGGGGTCGACCACCTCGCCTCCATACTCTGCTGGCTGCAGCAAGATCGGGTCGTCCTCCATGGGGATCGGGGAGTCTCTCTGGGGTCCCTCGAAGCCATACAGGCCCTCTCTAAACCAGGCCTCGTATCTATGGGGTACAAGATAGGGTCCACCCTGATCTACTAACACGGTGGTCACATGCCTATGCCACAGAGTGGCGTGCATATCAAAATGGAGGGTAATCTCGGTGTCCATCTGCACTGGCAGTCCAAAAAGCATCGGCGGTGCAGCCATCATGGGTGACCTGGATCTGTAAAAGAAGGGCAACCACCGCCCATGAGTCGAAACTCAATAAGCTCACCACTAATCCTAACGTAGGATAGCGTATACTAGTGGGGTCGGTCCTAAAAAAGGGTTCCCCCAGTCTCCTCGGTACCAGACCCCAACATGTTAACAGACGTGTACAACACAGTTCATATCATACAGACGGGCACAGATATCAATCAGATGCCATATGCAACAGGCCTCAACCGGCCATATCGGATCCCAATGGATCATGCTCAGGCCTCAACGGCCATAACGGGTCCCAATAGACCATGCCCATCTGTCACTCCAAATCCCATCAGGGCTCACCCAACAGTGCCCGGCAATTACCACACTGCGTCTCGAACGCCTTACGTTGGTCTCCCTTATCCCCCCCCTCTGGGCACTTTGTCCACTCAAGTGCCCCACTCAAGCCATAGGCACATGAAAATTATCACCATTACTCGCAAAGCAATCAATATAGGGATCCACAAATAATTCTCGGGTGCAAAACCCATAAGAGATAGGAATCTCACTTCGCGGATTAACAACTCGGCCTAAACCCAATCACCCATGCTAGTCCCCTGGGAGTTAAAAACCCACGACTAATGATTCAATGTAAACAATCCCTCAGGTGTGTGAATTAGGCTTAACTTGGTTTAGGCCCAATTAAAGGATTCGAGTTCGAATGGGCCTAATGCCCGACCTGAGGCCCAAGGCCCTGGGTAATAAGTTCATTAGGGTAAGTCGGCCCATTATAAGGTTTAAAGCCCATTAGTCAAGTTGGGCCCATTAAGGTTCAAGGTTAAATGAAATGGGTTAGGCCCATTAGTTAAGTTGGGCTTAATAAATTCAGTTGGCCCCAATAGAACCAAGGCCCATTAATTAAACTTGGGCCCATTAATTAAATCTTAAGTCCATTATGAAATTAAGGCCCAATTAGAATTAATTTCGTGTAGGGCCCAAGCCCATTTTCTAAAGTTAACCAATTAAGCCCATTTAGCCCATTTTAGGCCCAATTAGTCATTCTAGGCCCATGTACATTAATGGGCTTCATCTTTTAATGTTCAAATTATAATTTGGGCCCATTCTAATTTTCGTCCATAAAGGCCCATTAACCCAATTAGGTCCAATTAGGTTATTTAGGCCCAATTAGTTGAAATTAGAACCCAAGCCCATTATTAACCTTAGGCCCATATTCTCACGCTTACCCATTTTCCAGCAATAACATTTCAAGGCCCAATCTCTCCTCAAGGCCCACACGCACGGCCCATTATGTAGCAAATGGTCTAAAGCCCAACTAGCTTAATCACCACATTACACACTAATCAACTTAATTAGCCTAACTAACACACAACCATCCACACATATACATACTAGCCTAAACTAGGATTAGAGGATTGCTTACCTAAGGGCCGGCGGACGGTGGCGGAATGGGGCGGACGGCGACGGCACACGACGGCTGGCGGCCGCCGAGAGAAGAGAGGGATTAGGTCGGCCGGTGTCCGTGGGGTCCCAAACCACGAATGAAGGAAGAAGGAGAGGGAAGGCTCACCGTGATGGACGATGGCTGGTGGTGGTGACGACGGCGGCAAGGCGACGACGGGAGCGACGGGGACGGCGGACGGGGGTTGCTTGGCGGGCCGAGAGAGGAGAGAGAGAGACGGTGAGGTCGGGGCATCCAAGGCTACGGGAATGAAGAGAAAGGACTAGAGAGGCTTACCGTGACGTGGGAGTGCGGACGGGAAGGTGGCGGGGAGACGGCGGCGACGGGCGGTCCACGGCGGGCGAGATGAGCGACCGAGAGAGAGAGAGAGACGATCGGGAGAGAGGGAGAAGAGTGGGCCGAAAAAAAGGAAGAGGAGAGAGAGAGAGAGAGATTATAAGGCATAAAGGACAAAATAAGGAGTTAGTGGTTAGGTGAAATAGTGACATGTGATTTGATGGATTGATTTCATTGGAATTGTGCCATGACGATTGATTGATTGATTGATGTGACATCTGATTGATGTGACATCTGATTTGACTTGCCTCGATTTGCGTGCCAAATGCACCGATCGGGTCCCGAGCGCGAACGAATTTTGGACTGGATTTGGTGTCGGTCTATCGAATCTACTCTCAAAAATCCTAATTAGTCTCATTCTAAGGTCTGAGCATTTACCGGGGGCATTTCGGTAATTTTCCATTCACGTCTTGCTTCACGACGTGCACCGGCTGTCTGACCTTCAGTCGACATTTCTGAAACCGACTTCATTTCTTCATTGTGTTTATCTTACTGATTCGATTGTCCATCGTCAGATTTCATTTTGTGGTCAATTTCACTAAATACCGACTCTGTCTCAGTCTCAAGCCAACGGGCGGCTGATTGGGAAAAATTCCCAGATAGCCTTTCCCCTTCGGTTGGTCAGCTCAGGGTAGCTAATCCTGAGTGAGCGTCGACTAGAGTGTATTAATGAAGTATTTCCATTCATTTAGAAAGTCTGACAATTGGGTCGAATTTTCAGACTGTCACAATTCTTCCCTTCTTATAAAAATTTCGTCCTCGAAATTTACAGTCTACCAGTCCTTACTTCAAAATAGAGATTACAGGTGGGTCATTCAAACAGGTAAGGGTATTTCTTCTTCATCTCGTCTTCGTTTTCCCACGTGGCTCCTTCGGTTCCATGGTGTTCCCAGATGACCTTGACCAATGGAATCGTCTTGTTCCTGAGCACTTGTTCCTTGCGATCTTCAATCCTTACTGGCCTTTCCACGTAGGAGACGCGGTCATCCATTTCAATGACTTCATGATCGAGTATATGGCCAGGGTCTGGCTCATACTTCCTCAGCATCGATACATGAAATACGTTGTGGATCTGCGACAAGTTCGGCGGTAGAGCCAGACGATAAGCCAGTGTCCCGATCTTCTCCAATATCTCGAATGGCCCAACGAATCTGGGACTCAGCTTTCCTTTCTTGCCAAACCGAGATAATCCTCGCATCGGCGACACCTTCAGAAAGACATGATCTCCAACTTGGAATTCCAATGGCTTACGTCTCTTGTCTGCATAGCTCTTCTGTCTACTCTGGGCGGTCCTCAGTCTGTCCTTGATCACCTTGACTGCCTCCACTGATTGTTGCACCAATTCTGGGCCTGTTATACTTTTCTCGCCAACTTCGTCCCAACAAATTGGCGTCCTGCAGGCCCTTCCATACAACGCTTCAAATGGTGCCATCTGGATGCTTTGCTGGTAGCTGTTGTTGTAGGCGAACTCCACTAGGTGCAACTGCTCTTCCCAGCCTCCTTTGAAGTCTATTACACATGCTCTCAGCATATCCTCCAGAGTCTGTATAGTCCTTTCTGACTGTCCATCAGTCTGAGGGTGGTAGGCTGTACTGAACCTTAACTCTGTCCCTAGAGCACCCTGCAGACTCTTCCAGAATGTGGCGGTGAAGCGGGGATCCCTATCTGATACAATGCTCACTGGCACTCCATGCAGTCTTACAATCTGCCTCACATACAATTCAGCCAACTTCTCCAAAGTGGAATCCTTTCGCACTGCAATAAAATGTGCGGACTTGGTCAGTCGGTCCACTATCACCCAGATTGAGTCGTTTCCTCTCTGACTCCTTGGCAGTCCTGTCACGAAATCCATGGTGATGTGCTCCCATTTCCACTCTGGGATTTCCAAAGGTTGCAACAGTCCTCCAGGCTTGCAATGTTGCGCCTTCACCTGCTGGCATGTCAAGCACTTGGCTACATGCTTAGCCACATCCACCTTCATTCCATTCCACCAGTAGTGCTGTCGCAGGTTCTGGTACATCTTCGTGCTTCCTGGGTGGATACTGTAGTTACTCCTGTGTGCCTCTGATAGAATTCTTTCCTTCAACTCTTCGTCGTTTGGCACACACAGGCGTCCTCTAAACTTCACTATCCCGTCTTCAGTCACCTTGAAATCATCTTTCCTCTCTTCTGCATCCATCGTCACAATCTTCTGAATATCTGGGTCCGTAGTCTGCAACTCTTTAACCCTCAATTGAATCTCGGGTTCAATCTGTAGCGTGGCCATTAAGCTCGAGAGGCTTCCTACCTCGACCTTGAACTCAGAGTCTCTGATTTCCTCCAGCAACGTCCATTCCTTTACCATCATATGCGCGATGCTCGACTTTCTGCTCAGAGCATCCGCCACCTTATTCGCCTTTCCTGGATGGTATAGGATATCACAATCGTAGTCTTCAGAACTCCATCCATCGACGCTGTCTCATGTTTAATTCCTTCTGCGAAAACAGATACTTCAGACTCTGGTGATCTGTGTATATCTGGAACTTTTCTCCCACCAGATAATGTCTCCAAATCTTCAATGCGAACACTATGGCTGCCAGCTCCAGGTCATGCGTCGGATAATTCATCTCATGCGGCCTCAGCTGTCGAGATGCATAAGCTACTACTCGTCCATGTTGCATCAAGACACATCCTAGACCTCTTAGCGACGCATCGCTGTAAATCTCAAATCCTCCAGGTCCGGATGGGATGGTCAACACTGGTGCGGAAGTCAGTCGATCCTTTAGCTCCTGAAAGCTCTCCTCGCACTTTGCATTCCATTCAAACTTCGACTCCTTCTTTAACAGCCTTGTCATCGGAGCGGCTATCGCGGAGAACCTTTCCACGAAGCGTCTGTAATAACCAGCCAATCCAAGGAAGCTTCTTATTTCAGTCACGGTCGTTGGCCTCGGCCATTTCTCCACAGCTTCAATCTTAGCTGGATCCACTGATATTCCTTCTCCAGATACAATGTGTCCAAGAAACGCCACTCTGCTCAGCCAGAACTCACACTTACTAAACTTCGCATATAGTGCGTGCTCCCTTAAGGTCTGCAGAACAATCCTCAAGTGTTCTTCGTGGTCTTCAGCATTCTTCGAGTACACCAGGATGTCGTCGATGAAGACTATCACGAATCGATCCAAGAACTCCTTGAACACTCTGTTCATCATATCCATGAATGCAGCTGGGGCATTTGTCAGCCCAAATGGCATGACAGTGAACTCGTAATGCCCATATCTTGTCCTAAAGGCAGTCTTCGGGATATCCTCCTTCTTGATCCTTAGCTGGTGATAACCTGTCCTTAGGTCTATCTTGGAGAACACACACGCTCCTTCCAGCTGATCAAACAGATCATCTATCCTCGGCAAAGGATACTTGTTCTTGATCGTCACTTGGTTCAGCTGCCTGTAATCTATACACAGCCTGAGTGATCCGTCCTTTTTCTTAACGAACAGCACCGGAGCTCCCCATGGCGAAGCACTGGGGCGGATAAATCCTTTATCCAGTAGCTCTTGCATCTGCACTTTCAGCTCCTTTAGTTCAGATAGTGCCATCCTATACGGTGCTTTTGAGATTGGCTCAGTTCCAGGTGCCAACTCAATTACAAACTCCACTTCACGCTCTGGTGGCAAGCCAGGCAATTCTTGAGGAAACACATCGGGGTATTCCCTTACTACAGGCACCTCCTCCAACTTCACCTCTTGAGCCGACGAATCTATTACTGATGCCAAGAATCCTAGGCAACCCTGATCCATCAGCTTGGTTGCTTCTATGCAGAAATCCAAGGAATTGAGGTTCCACCTCGATTTCCTTTAAACTCATACTCAGGCCCATCTACTGGGTTCAGCCTTATAGTACTCCTACTGCAGTCAATAACTGCTCCATGTCTAACCAACCAATCCATGCCAACAATTACGTCAAAATCATACATGGGCAGGACAGCTAAGTCAATCCTCTCAATTCTATCTCCCAGAGCTATCTCACACCCCTTACATCCCAACATAACAACTACTCTATCCTTCAATGGGGTGGCCACATGCAATACATATCCAATGGTCTAGTTTCTATTCCAGCCAACTCAGCAAAACGTGCAGATATGAACGAATGGGATGCACCAGGATCAAACAAGGCATAGGCGGTATGACCACAGAGAGAAACGGTACCTGTGATCACCCCTGGCGCATTCTCAGCATCCTTGCGCGCCACAGCATATACTCGTCCCTGAGCAGGCGGACGGTTCAGAATTCCTTGAGGTGCATTCGCCATTGGTGGCTGCTGCTGCGGTTGGAACTGGGGTCTCGGACCATTCCTCGGGCAGTTCCTTTGAAGGTGCCCCATCTGCCCACACCTGAAGCATCCTCCCGTCTTCTTCGGACAGGGGTTGTTCCCATGCCTCCTGCCACAGTCACGGCAGTTCTGATTTCCAGCAAAAGGCGGCTTTCCCAAAGTCTTCCTCGCAGGTGGGACGAACCTGCGGTTGTCTTTCATCGGCCTCTTGCCGAAATCTCTGAAGTTCCTATTCGGCATGAACCGCGATCCAGATGCGGCAGCCTTCTCTTGTAGATCCCGTTCTATCGCCAGGGCTCGTTCATAGATCTCATTATAGTCCCTCAGCCCAGTAGCAATTATCATGCTCTTCAGCTCGGGCCTCAGTCCTTCTCTGAACCTTCTGGCCTTGTCCCACGGATCCTCTATCAGCCTTCGAGCAAACTTGGACAGCCTGGCGAACTCGCCCTCATACTGGTCCACAGTCATTTGTCCTTGACGGAGCCTTATGAACTCCTCCATCTTCCTCTCCTGGGCCGCTTCCGAGAAGTACTTGCCATTAAACGCTGCGCAGAAGGCAGCCCAGTTTGGCCTCATGCCATCAGGGAAGACTCGTCCACGGGTGGCCTTCCACCAATCATCTGCGGTGCTCTGGAGCTGATAGGTCGCCAGTGAGACCTTCTCTTCATCTGTGCATCCAAGCACTGTAAATGCCTTCTCCAGCTGCTCGATCCACAGGCAGCTACTTCAGGTCCTCCAGTGCCATCAAATTTGGAGGGTTGCAGCTTCAGAAACTGCTCCACTATGTGATGGGTCTGGCGTCCTCCATTGCCATGCCCATTGCCCCCATGGGCTCCATTTGCAGCGGCCAAGGCGGCCTCAGCTGCTTGGGCAACAGTGGCAGCTCTCTCAGCAGCTTGCCTACCCATCAGATTGCTCACTTCTGTCAATACCCTCATCATTTCTTCTATCCTCGGGTCTCCTTCAGGCGCAGGAGCCCTTGAGCTCGACGCTCCAGCACTGGGTCTTCTGCCCCTATTGCTCATCCTTGCTAATTACTCTCACCTATACCCAATAAAATTCCATTCAGGAATTTGAATCCCTATGACTATCAATCAAGCTTTCGCCTACTGTCGCGTCTACTGACATGAATATGCATGGAAAGTTCGCTGCAGCTTTTAAATGCAATTGGACTAGGAAGACACCTAGACTCACCCTGACAATGCACAACCTAGGCCACTCTATTCGCCACCTCAACTAGAAGCCTGTCAGGAGCCGCTCCTTGATCGGGTCTCTGCCCCGGCGACCACTCCCCGCCCTCCTCATTTCTTGGTGCGAACAGTTGTCCTAAGTTACCCACAGCCAGAGAGAATCCCACTCCACGTGTCCCATACCACGCTTCATTGCAGTTTTTAGACGTCCCGTCAGACCTGTCCCATACCAGGCTGACGGTTACCCAACCCAATAAAATATGATGCATGCACTTTTCAAATCCTCAATCTTTATTTTAAATCAACTTCATTTTAAACCATTTTTCCTTTAATGCAGAAATCGTGCAATGCATGATGGTCAAGCAGCGCGCAACAGCCGACTAGGCATACAAACACATGCAGTATCTAGCAGTCTAACCACTCAGCAATCAGCATCAAGCACCCAACTCATGGGGCTATGCTTTAGAACCTTACCTCAGGTCCTGACGCATCTGCAGATTAGTTCAAAACATCATAGTCTATAGTCGTACTAGACTAATCGTCTAACTCTGCAAGCACATGCGCCAATCAATTCATGCATTTTACCCTTCCTAATTCCTAGGTCTAGGGTCTTTCTATCTAACTACCCCAAATTCATCAGCCTTATCACTCCAGATCCTCGAACGGTCTCGTATCGAGCTGACCTTGCTCTGATACCACTTCGAACGGGGATGTCACGCCCCGAACCCCAATCGAGCCCGCGACACCCCTGTTCATAACACGACGAATCCCTGCGTACACCTGGCCTACGAGTAGCGACGGCCCAGGATGCTCATCGCGGCCAAGCGACGCTAGCGCGAACTACAACAATCTAAAACCTGCGGAAGCGTGCCTTCTAACATGCATACATACATAAGAGGTGGGGTAGCATGAAAGACAAGAACACTTTTACAAAAGGCAATACACATCATATATATATATATAAGCGTTAGATACAGACCCCAAAAGAAAACCTCGCTATGGTCAAGCTATCTACGCTCTCTCAAAAGACTAGACCAGTACAGCATCTCTCAATCCATCTCGAACTCCTCCTCGGGATCCTCCTCGGGGTCCTCCTCTGGGTCCTCCTCTGGATCCTCCTCATCTGTGTCCATCGCGTCACCCTCCTCGTGACCATCTATCTCGGATCGTCCAGGTGACGGCATCTCCTGCAGTGGGTCGGGGTCGACCACCTCGCCTCCATACTCTGCTGGCTGCAGCAAGATCGGGTCGTCCTCCATGGGGATCGGGGAGTCTCTCTGAGGTCCCTCGAAGCCATACAGGCCCTCTCTAAACCAGGCCTCGTATCTATGGGGTACAAGATAAGGTCCACCCTGATCTACTAAAACGGTGGTCACATGCCTATGCCACAGAGTGGCGTGCATATCAAAATGGAGGGTAATCTCGGTGTCCATCTGCACTGGCAGTCCAAAAAGCATCGGCGGTGCAGCCATCATGGGTGACCTGGATCTGTAAAAGAAGGGCAACCACCGCCCATGAGTCGAAACTCAATAAGCTCACCACTAATCCTAACGTAGGATAGCGTATACTAGTGGGGTCGGTCCTATCCAATGGACTAGGTTCACGGTCCAGGGTTCAGACACTCTCAGTCTCCTCGGTACCAGACCCCAACATGCTAACAGACGTGCAAATTATCACAACACAGTTCATATCATACAGACGGGCACAAGAGATATCAATCAGATGCCATATGCAATGCTACAGGCCTCAACCGGCCATATCGGATCCCAATGGATCATGCTCAGGCCTCAATCGGCCATAACGGGTCCCAATAGACCATGCCCATCTGTCACTCCAAATCCCATCAGGGCTCACCCAACAGTGCCATACGGCAATTACCACAATGCGTCTCAAACGCCTTACGTTGGTCTCCCTTTTCTCTCCACTTCCCCTCTGGGCACATTCTCCCGTCACAACTCTGGTGACTCATGCCATGCTCTCAATGAATGCGGGGCCCACATGATTGCAATCAGCAATCAAACACAGAGCATGCATGATATGGCATATATGCACAAGTATAGAACGCATCAAGCAACCATCACAATCTCACGTGCACGACAAGCCAAGCCATAAGGAAATCAAAGGCCCCACGCACAATCCTAGTCAGACAGTTCAATAGTATCCCATAACAATTCTCGGGTCAAACCCATAACGATAGGAATCTCACCTCAGCGGCCTTAACAACTCGGCCTAAACCCAATCACCCATGCTAGTCCCCTGGGAGTTATAACCCACGACTAATGATTCAATGATTAAACAACCTCAGGTGTAGTTGAATTAGGCTTATCTCGGTTTAAGGCCCAATTAAAGGATTCGAGTTCGAATGGGCCTAATGCCTGACCTGAGGCCCAAGGCCCATATGGATGAATAAGTTCATTAAGGTAAGTCGGCCCATCATAAGGTTTAAAGTCCATTAGTCAAGTTGGGTTCGATAGGATTCAAGGTTGAATGAAATGGGTTAGGCCCATTAGATAAGTTGGGCTTAATAATTTCAATTGGGCCCAATAGTAACCAAGGCCCATTAATTAAACTTGGCCCATTAATAAATCTTAAGTCCATTATGAATTAAGGCCCAATTAGAATTTTCGTGTAGGGCCCAAGCCCATTTTCAAATTAACCAATTAAGCCCATTTAGCCCATTTTAGGCCCATTTAGTCATTCTAGGCCCATATACATTAATGGGCCTCATCTTTTAATGTTCAAACCATCATTGGGCCCATTCAATTAAATTTCGTCCATATAAGCCCACCCAATTAGGTTCAATTAGGTTGTTTAGGCCCAAATAGCATGAAATTAGACCCCAAGCCCATTATAAGTCTTAGGCCCATTAATCCACACATCCATAATTCCAGCCCATTAATTAGTTCCAAGGCCCAATCTCTCACTCCAAAAGACCCATTCGCCGGCCCTAGAAAACCAAATGGCCTAAGCACAAATTTGCACAATTAAAGCACTAATTGCAACAAATATACACTAAACCCTAATTAGCACATAACATAAACCATTCACACATATATACATTCTAGCCTAACTAGGCTTAGAGGAATGACGCTTACGGCTTGGGGAGACTCTCGCGGGCAGGTGGCGGCTGGCCGTGGTGTTTGGGACATGGCGGACGTCGTGGCCGACGGTCCCCACCCCAAAGACGGCAACTAGAGCGGCGAGAGAACAAGAGAGCGATAGGTCGTAACAGCCGGTGTCGTGGGGGTCCCAAAACACGAAATGAAGACATGAAGAAGGAGAGCGGCAGGCTCACCGTGATGGGACGATGGATCGGGGGTGAAGGAACGACGGCCGGACAATCGGCGACGACATCGGGGGAGCGAAGGGGACGGCGGACTGGTGGAGTTGCTTCGCGGGCCGAGAGGAAGAGAGAAGAACGAGGAGCG
>JAGVVM010000505.1:0-25385 GCA_019149425.1 Psidium friedrichsthalianum | reverse complement strand
CATCGTCTTCATCTTCATCATCTGAATCTGAAATTTCACCATCAAAGTTAGATGAAAGAGCAATTGACTTCTTACCTTTTGAAATCTCTGGTTTGTTATTGTTCCTCTCTGTCTCATATGATTGCAGAGTTCCAACTAACTCGTCGATGGATAGTGGTCTTATAGTTTGACATTCCTGAATGGAAGGCTTGATGTAGTTCCATTCTTCGGTTAATCCTCGGAGGATTTTTCTGACCTGCATTGGTTCAGCAACAGGAGCACCTTGTTGTGCCAGACCACTAGCCAGAATCTAAAACCTGTCAATCATCTCAGCTATTGTTTCGTCAAGTTTCATTTTAAAGGCTTCATAGTCACTCAGTAGTATACTGAGTTTAGTTTCTTTGACACGATTAATGCCCTGATACGTGACATGTAGTCTGTCCCATATCGCTTTTGCAGATTCTTCTTCTGCTACACGATTATATATTGGTGAGGATAGAGCACAGAAAAGTGAGTGAACAGCTTTAGAGTCGAGTCCTGTCTCTTGATTCTTTCAGTATCTGTAAGAGTCGCTGGGTTTCCTTCTGATCCCGTATTTGCGGAAATGATAGGGACCACTCCTCTGGTTACTACATCCCACATTTGATCATCTAGTGCTTTGATGAACCACTTCATCTTGTTGCACCAAACGTTGTAATCCTTTCCGTCGAAGTACGGTGGTTTGTTGTGGAATGATGAGTCACCAGAACCTGAGAAGTTGTTGCTAGACATGATAGATCGTTAGCTCTGAAGTAGAACACTTCACAAAAGTGAGCAACCTGGGCTCTGATACCAATTGATATGGCTAGCAACGACACCTAGAGGGGGGTGAATAGGTACTTCTGAAATCTTTAAATTATAAGCGCAAGCAAGCACAGAAACTAAATAGATCAAGTATGCACGAAATAAAGGAGTTCAGAAGGAGAAATGTGCACACAGATTTATAGTGGTTCGGCTATAGTAAGCCTACGTCCACTCTCCCACGATAACAGCCGATTGGCTGGATTTCACTATGATGATTGCAAGGTTACAATGAACTTCTCTCAACTCACTCACAAGAGTATTTCCACGAGAAGTTAAAAAAAATTCTCTCAACAGTTTTTGCTCGTCTTTTTCTTTCTCATTTTCTTCTATAGAACGAATACCAGCACTCTCCTTTTATATCCCTTTCACCTCGAACTAGCCGTTGTCAAGGTGCTCCGTGGGATCACTCGTCAATCTTCAATCAACCTTGATTGATGCGAGATAAACTTGGAAAGATGCTAGATAGTCGTTGAAGAAAGATTCTGGTAACTTCAGATTCAGTCGCCCATACAACTAAATCTTCAGTTTCCATTTACGTGAGATGTTGAATCTTCTGAGGAAGGAAAGAAAGATAATATCCAATCAAGGATTCTGTCCTAATAAAGATGGACAATCATCCTGTAGATCGAATCCTTTCACTTCCCGTAATTTCCGAAATCAATCGGACTTTCGTCAATCGTGGGTCTTCTTAGTCCAGTTGCAGAATCTGAATCCGTTCAGAAACAGCTTTCAAACCATTTGAAGTTTCTGAATCTGATTCAACTTTTCTTTGTGAATCTGAGCTCTTACGGATCCTACTGTCGACGTCTCACATGAGTCTTCTTGAGGTCTTCCAAGGCAATGCTGTCCTCCATCTGAATCCATTTGAGGCAGTCAAACACTTCATCTGAATTACTCAGACGCAGACTCCTCCTTCTGATTCCCTTAGAGGCACAAGCATAGTTCCTCCTTCTGACCATTTAGAAGCACTATGGTGACTACTCTTCCTTGAGTCTGAACGCCAGTTGTGGGATATTCAAGGCTCTTTTCAAATCGTGATTCTGCAAGGAAAATATTCTTCCATTAACTAGACTTCTTAAACTAGTTTTGTCAGAATCAAAATTCTTGGCGGGATAGTTTCCTCAACAGAATGAACTTTACTAATGCTATCCTAGCCGAGACTTTTATATCCCTGACTCGTTTTAAGCAAAACAAGGACAAAACATTTCATACTCCGGTTGAACTTTTGCAAATGTGGTTTTTCTCTCATTATGCTAAGTTTGGATCAAGAATGATTATTCCACGGGTAAGTCAAGAGGAAAACCCAATTGCAAAATTTCAAGAGTTGCAAAAAAATATTGGTAGATTGTCTTATTCCGAGTGGATTGATTTGTTTAAAGATCCGAGTCCCAAGGTTTTTCTATGGCGAGCTATATGGTTTCAAATCTCTAAGGCTCATTTGTACCATGGTGAGCGGGAGCCTATACTTCTTTTGGGTATTACCGGCGTGACGCGGTATCATCCTTTCCGTGTGGTACGGCAATATGGAGTTTTACAGGATATTCCACCACCTTTGGGGCCAGACACTTTTCAAGTTGAATTTGTTGCAGCCGAGAATTATAGAACCGAGATCAAGCATTTTGACCAAACTTGGCTCAAGTCCAAGACTCGCTCACTATCACTACCTAAGGAGGAGCTCGAGGGAAAGGAAAGACGTTATCATGTAAAGGCCCGATATATTAAGCACCATGTAATACCAACTCACATGCTTCCGAAATTCCCGTTGGTGATCGTGAAGCCCACCCGTCAAGCCGAGATTGAGACTTATGCAAAGAAGGCGCAAAAGGCGAAGAAACAAATGGAGACTTTGGCTAAGGAGAATGCACAACTTCGGAAGGAGTTGGAGGCCCGTTCATCTATAGATCGCGTCACCACAAAGAAAGAAAAACAGCTTGATTTGCCATGTTTAGGATTCTTGTTCCATGTTTAATTACATTTTCGTGACTTTTGAGCTTTTCTTGTAATAAAGGTTACTGTTCAAACTTGATTTTCTGGTATTGCATAATTTTTATTAAATTCTATGATTTTAATTGACCCATGAGTCTTCACAGAAAATATTCACAAGACCCTAATTAATCACTCAAAAAAATTTTTTGAATCAATTTAATGCATTTTCCATTTATTACCGAATTTAAGGTGAAAGAAAAACTGTCTGGATTCTGAAATTTTCCTGACTTCACTTTTGTTTCTCCGTTTCTCACTAGAAAACGTGCTATTTTGAGAAAAATCAAAACATGAAAGTTGTAGAATGGGCTTTTAATTAGTGGACTGGAAATTTTTGGGCATCAATTCGCATTTTTGATGAGCCATTTATCCTCAAAGTAAAACCGGACAAATTAGTTTTCTGAGGAAAATTTTAGAAAGAAGTATTAAACTGTACTAATCCATGAGGAATCTTCCCGATGTCAAAAAATGAAAATTGTTCCTAATTGTCTTAATTATCAGCTGGCAAAATTTGACATTTTTTCAAATTCTATAAGAATTGATACGAATTTTCTCGTAAAAGCTGACGAAATTGGAATTTATTCGAATTAATCTTTTGATCATGATTGCTCCGTTTCTTGGGTATAGAGGGTTGTCATGGGCCAACTCGTCATTTTCATCCATCATACTCATTTGTATAAATTCTCTTTTCAGGTACCCATTGATCATGGAAGTGCCACGTAGCCGTATCAGAACCCGTCTCAGGACAAGAATGGAACGCGAGGAATTGAGCCCCAGGGTAGTTAACCTCGAGACGCAGATGACAACCATGGCCACGATGCTAGCAGAAATGAAAGCTATGATGATGGAAGCCTAGGCAAAGACTACCCCGCCAGCTGATCCGGCCCAAGCTACTCACCCGCCGTCATCCCACCCTTCGAGCGTGGCTCAAGCCCCAGGGGAAGTGCACATTCCAAGAAAGGTGCTGAATGTCGAGCCGTCACTCGAATCCCCGCCCGTGGTCATCGACCTCAATACTGAAAAGAAAGAAAAGCCTGTGAGCAAAGCAGAGGAGGGTGCGAGAAGGCTCGCAAAGATTGAGGAATGCCTTAGTAGCCAGGGATATGAACTGGCCCGTTTCAACAAGATATCCCCTTTCACTAAGGTGGAAGTTCCGCCCGATTACAAAGAACCCGAGTTCGTCAGAAAATACAATAAGACAGGTTGCCCCCGAGCTCATCTAAAGTACTACTTGCGTAAGATAGCGCATTATTCCGATTATATTCTATTATTGATGAACACGTTCCAAGAGAGTCTGGCAGGTACTGCTCTAGCATGGTTCATTGAGTTGGATCTAGAAGATTATAACGGTTGGGAAGATTTAGCCGAGGACTTCTTACACCAGTATAAATTCAATACTGCAACGGCCTCTACTAGGGAAGAATTGCTAAGGATGGTAAAAGGAAAAAATGAAGCCATTCGTAACTATGCTCAAAGGTAGCGGGCTTTGGTTACGCAAGTTAAGCCATTAATCCCTGAAGACGAGCTCGTCGACTTGTTTCCGAAGGCACTCCCATATGAGTATTTCGACAGACTGAACACTTCTGGATGCCAGACATTCGTACACCTCATAAAAGTTGCCGAAAGACTTGAATGGGTTATGAGAGAGAGAAAGGCTCCTGAGACTGTAATGAGACGCCAGTATTCACATAGGAAGGAAAGAGAGCCCATCGTCGACGTGGCTTTCGTGTCTAATCTATCACAGCCAAAGCAGTTGTCTAACTCCACCATGGCACAAGGAAGCTCGTTATGGTCGACACCGAAGCTGCCTCAACCTCAGAAAAGGAAGCCGCCTCCCAAGCAGTTCACTCCGCTACCTAGGCCACTATCTAAGCTGCTCCCAATGCTGTTGGAAGGGAGGCTAGTCGCCAAGGAGCCACCGAGATTAAATCCTTCGAGATTTCTCTGCGTTATGATCCAAGCCAATCATGTGTCTACCACATAGGAGAGAAAGGCCACAATGTTGACAATTGTGTCATCTTGAAGTTCAAGGTTCAGGTCCTCATTGACAATCACATTCTTCAGTTCGATAAAACGGAGCCAAATGTACAGCAAAACCCACTCCCGGACCACCAGGTAGTGGGTATGATATTTGGAGAGAAGTTAGATGAAGAGGAGCTTAGAGTAACAAAGGCACGCCATGCAGACAAGAGATTTGTTCATGAAGCCCGTAGGAGAGGAGAAATTGTGGATACCCTGGGGCAGGATAGCGGAGGCTACAACTATAGAGTTTTATATTCAATCCCACCACATTTCTTCGAAAAGGCAGAAGAAATAGTGCCCGACCGATGGAGAGGCATGGACGACATAGAGGATGTGCCAAAAAAGGTCCTTCCGAGAAAGACTCCCTGGAGATAATGTATGAAATCATCTCTATTGTGACAAATGAGGAAGAAGCTGACCCATTAAGTGGATCAAGCGTCGCAGAATACTTTGGTAACATCAAGAGAAAGCTGAACTTCGCCTCCGAAAAGTTGTTAGGTTTGTTCCAGCGGTCAAGAGAAGTGAGTCAGGCGCGGGTCATGAGCCACGCACTTTCACTGGAGCTACACACAAGGGTCGAAAACCAAGGTCATAGGTTGACTGCAATAGAGAAGCGACTGGGGGAATTGGCAACCATGGTCGGTAAGTTGAAGGAACGAATGAACGAGTACGGATCCGGCATTGGAGGTGCCCCCACCCAAGCTGGCCTCCTTCAGATGGTCAAACGAAGTGAAGAGCGATTCCAGACTTACGCGCATAGATGGAGGTTGCGTGCCTCACAAATAAATCCTTCGTTGATTGGGGAGGAGCTAATTAGGTACTTTCTAAGAACCCTCCCGTACGAGCTCTTCCAACACATGGCCGTGACCACCTCCGACTCATTCTCACACCTGCTGCGGGTAGGCGAGGAAGTTGAATGGGGACTCGCTAACGGAAGGCTGAAGAGTAAGGATGCTAGAGGGCCCAATGCACCACCCTCCGATAGACCTGATAAGACGGCTCATGCTGAACCCAGATGTGGGTACAATTCTGAAGACTTGGATGACCTCATTGAGATGATTGAGACTATAGAAGCTTTTGTAATTGACCTAGATAAGGTTGACAATTGGGAAAAAGGGGATGATTACGTAGTCAAGCCACTTACAATCAGCATCTCTAATGAGGAGGCGAATGATGACCCTAAAGGAGAGGCTAAGGGTGTCAGGCCGGTTGTGATAAAAATCCCTCCAGTGGAAGAGTACGATCCTAAAGCAGTTCATTGGGACTACAGGACGGGCGAAATAGATGTAGTGATGAGATCAAGAAGGTGTTACGCACCTAGGGAGGGAGAGACCGAGAAGAGAGACGTAACTAAAGAAGATGCCGAAAAGCTGTTAACCATCATCAAAATGAGCAAATTTGAAGTGATAGAGTAGTTGCGAAAAATGTCAGCCCAGATCTCACTACTGGATCTGTTCGTGAACTTAGAAAAGCATAAGAATGCGCTGATGAGGGTCCTGAATGAGGTATA
The DNA here is from genome assembly GCA_019149425.1 of Psidium friedrichsthalianum. NCBI lineage: Eukaryota > Viridiplantae > Streptophyta > Magnoliopsida > Myrtales > Myrtaceae > Psidium > Psidium friedrichsthalianum. Next base: position 19,048 of record JAGVVM010000505.1, on the reverse strand, counting down.
CGTACCTGAGACAATTAACGAAATACAGCTGGAGAACTTTGTTAGCGCCATCCTATTAAAGGATCAAATCGCCTTCTCGGATGAAGATTTTCCCATGGATGGGCGGGCTCACAATAAGGCCTTGTACATATCAGTGATGAGCCATGATAAGCAGGTGTCCCATGTGTTGGTGGACAATGAGTCGGCCTTTAATATTTTCCCTTTGGCCACGCTAAGAAGTCTAGGCGTTAATGAAGAGTTGATTCGCACCTCTAGGGCGACCATTCGAGCTTTCGATGGAATGAAGAAAACTGTCATCGGAGAGATTGAACTGGATGTGTTCATTGGGCCAGTCAAGTTGTCCATTGATTTTCAAGTTATAGACCTTCCCAGTGCTTTCGGCCTACTACTCGGAAGGCCGTGGATCCATACAGCCGACGCTGTATCTTCGAGCTTGCACTAGAAGGTCCGATTTATGGTAGACAACAAGGTGATAACAGTGCATGGTGAGACAGACCTCGCATCTTATTAGAAGAGTGATGTGCCTTATATAGAGCTCGAATCCAAAGATGAGTCAAGTTACCACTCCCTTGACCTTGTGGCTTTTGTGCGCACACCCCCGGGGACTAAAATAGGGAATCCTGCGCCGTCAAGCTATACTCTCGTGCCTGGGAGAATGCTATTGGTCCATGGTTTTGTCTCTAGAATGGGACTGGGGAAGCACTGCCAGGGAATTCGCCAACCCCTTCAGCTGAGCTCTAATGAACACCGAACTGGTTTAGGTTATATAGAAAAAGCTCACTGTGATTTCACTTCGAGAAGAAGCAGTGGAAGCCGAGGCCGAGGCCCAAGGGGTAGAGGAAGCAGGATCAGCTCATTTGTGGGATCTAGTATTTGGAAAGGCAAAGCGAAGATGTTCGACACTCCCCTAAATCAATTTTTCTCTAAGTATCCCAAATGGTTGGCAGATGAGGATATCCAAGGCATATCATTCCAAGCATGTACAATAGGTTACTATGTGACTCGGACCATCAAGGAGACTACTCATGCAGTATTGATGAAGAGGATAGGGACTTTGTGGATATTCAAAGAGATTGGAGTCGGTACGAAGAGTTTAGACCCCTAACAGCAAAAGAGGCAGTGGTAGTGAACTTAGGTAACTCACAGAATGTCAGAGGAGTGAAGATTAGGGAGTCCTTGTCACCCTCTGAAGCTGCCCGAATGACTGAACTTCTTAGGGAATACCAAGATGTCTTTGCTTGGTTGTATGCAGACATGCTCGGCCTCGACCCCAACATTATGGAGCACGTACTGCCTACTGACCCTAACATCCCGCCAAAAAAACAAAGGCTCAGGCGAACGAAACCCAAACTTTCCAAGAAAATTGAGGAGGAAGTGATGAAGCTCCTTAAGGTGGGGTTCATAGAAGCGATCCCCTATACCGATTGGATCGCCAACATCGTGCCAGTGATGAAGAAAAATGGCACAGTCTGAATCTGAGTTGATTACCGAGACCTGAATAAAGCCAGCCCAAAGGATGATTTTCCTTTGCCGCACATAGATGTGTTGGTCGATAGTACAACCGGGTTCGAACGGTTTTTCTTTATGGATGGATTTTCTAGCTATAATCTGATCTTCATGAAGGAAGAAGACAAGGCGAAGACCTCATTCATAACACCATGGGGTACCTTTTGTTACAGGGTTATGCCTTTCGGATTGAAGAATGCTGGGGCGACATACCAGAGGGCTATGGTCGCTTTATTCCACAACATGATGCACAAGGAAATCGAGGTGTATATAGATGATATGATTGCCAAGTCCAAATCAGGAGAAGACCATGTTCTGGTGCTAAGAAAGTTGTTCGAACGTTTACGAAAATATAAGCTGTAACAGACTGAATTTTCGACCCATTTTGGGGATTTAATGAGAATGGACGTATTTCATTATTTCACTTTAGATGAATCTCACTCGAGCCTGATCAACTCGAGATGACTGACCGAAAGGGAATGGCTGCCAAGGAACTAAAAGTACGTGGACCCTGACAGGTCGATACGCGTATCTCCTTAAAGCCGCCCGTTAGTCTGAGCATTTACTAAAGTTGTAAATTAATGGAAGTGGCCACGAAATAAAATTCCCTAAATTGGACAATCGAATTTTCCAGAAAAGTTACAGTGAGGATTGGATGTGGATTGGACGGTGTTACCTCCAAAGAAATTCATTTGGAAACCGAAGTGGAAATAGAAAATAGCTAAGTACCTCTGGACCGTTCGAAGTTCTCCGGATCATAGATTGAGTATTTCCTAGCAATTTCTAGGTAATTAGAATTGTTAGTTTAGTCTAGCTCGAGAGTCACGTCGGGCTCGATAGAAAATTTCCCGGTCTCGACGGTACGCTTCACGAGGGAAAAGAAACACTGGGAGGATATTTGTCAGTCAAATTTTCCTCGAGAATTGAACTCTCGCCCCGCTGTGACAAGTGTCACGGCCACCTCATTTCCAAGACCATGCATTACATTCCCTAGACTAGATTATTCCCTCAATTCCCTATGATTCTCTCTAATTTCCATATGCATGAGAAACACCCCCATGCAAAGATTCCCTCTCTTTCTCTCTCATTTTATTCGCCCACTCTCTCTCTCTCTCCCTCCTTCTCTAATTTTTTTATTTCATTCCCTTCCAATATAACACCCAAGACTTCATTCTCTCTTCCTCTTCTTCTTCTTCTTCTTCTTCTTCTTCTTCTTCTTCTCTCACGCTCACTCTCTCTCGGCCTCTCCCTGCGCACATCTCCTTCCGACGGTCATAACTTCCACCTCAGAGCTCCGTTTGCCTTCAAACCACCGCCATTCTCTTCCTCTCTTCCATACGAATCCAACGCCAACTGGCTCGCACCGAGCAACCACTGGAGCTGGCCAGAGCAGCTCCACGAAGTCGGCGGTCCAAATCCCGTCGTCGCGCGAGTTCAGCGCGCACCGAACTTGAAATCGTTCGTTCGGGCTCATCCGGAGTCCGAATCGACCCCCGTTTTCTCCCACACGTCGGTAAGATCTTGAATTTCGATTATATTGAATTAGATCAGACATGCAACACCACCCAAGCGCGATTTACTCACATGCAACACCATCCGAGCACCCTCGGTCTCGTTTCACTCTTGCATCTTCATGGATCCAGCTCTTTCTCACACTCTCGGTTTGTTTCTCTTGTGATTCAGCTTCATCAATTTCGTCGGAGACTTCCAAAGCCAACTCAACTCTCGATTCCGTGCCTAAACTTGAGTAGAGTAAGCTCACAACTAGACTTGGTGTAGAACTATGCGTGAATTGAGGCGTTCTCGAGTGTGCCGTGTGGTATTAGTCCTTGCATGTCTAATTTGATTGCTGGCCGTGTATGAGTAGTTCTGTCCGTGAGAGTATAGTGTCCATGGTACGTGATATGAGCATTGAATGGTAGTCCTAAGAGGATCTAAGAGTACCCACGTACATCGGGACCAATGCCTGGAAGTTTAAAACACTGAAAACGGAATTTGGAACTCGGAAAGATGTGTAGTATTTGCCTTGGATTCACGTGAGTGATAAGTAAGTTGGGCTCTGGAGTGATGCATGCGAATCTATATAAACTCGATTGAACATGCATGTGTGCTAAAAGGTGCGTGGTGAACTGTGGGCGGAAGGCCGAGTCATGAAATGGAACGCCTGATGCATTGCATTTAATCTTATGAGCGAACGTTTGGCGGAGTGCGTAGAACCGTGCAGGATGGCCCGCAGTGCTAGAGAGCCACAGAAAGTGGAGTGACAAGGGGTACCGGCCGCAGAGCTAGTGGGCCACGGTCGCGGTACCGCGCCTGAGACGTGCGCGGCACGGGGCGTTGGAGTGACAAGGGTGCCAACCGCAGCGAAAGCAGGAGCTCAGTTCGGGGCACGGCCGGCAGTGCTATAAGCCACCGGTGGACCTAGCTCGGGTCGATTAAAAGAAAAATATCATTTTTGCACCTGCATGAGACTTGGTTTTATCATGGAATGAAGTATTTGTTCCTTACTGATATGCAATCTATTGATATTTGCTGACCATATGATCATTGATTCATGTTTCGAACTGTTTCAATTGCATGCCTTGTTCTATTTTGAGTCTTTTGTGAAATTACTGGGTTTCGACTCACGCTGTGGGCTGATCGCCCAATTTCAGATCCCCACCCTTGAGGATGTCCTTTATTCCAGTTCGCCACGGTCGACCTGTAGAGATAGAGGATCATGAGGTAGAGTATCATATACCTGGTGACGGGTGGTACAAGAGGGTGGTTACTACAGTCTGGGTCGATGAGGGGGAAAAGGACTGCCTAATAGGTCATCAGTATGTAGCTTGGTACAGATGGAGAAGTTTTTACTGGCAGGGGCCATTGGACGCCATGGCTGCACCCGTCCTAGGGCCCGATGGGAACCCGGTACTTAACGTAGTTCACAAGGGTGAGGTTGTGAACCCTGAGCCAATGGAGGTGGAAGACTCCGATGGAGATGCTAGGATGGAGTTCGACGGCGAGGACGACGTATTCGCCGATAGTGACGAGGACCCGGAAGAGTTTCCCCTGGCTGACGAGGAGGACCCTTAGTTGTACCTATCTCACGTTGACAGGCCTATCCCTTTTTGTTGTGAGGCCGTTAGGGGTTTATTTTGGAATGTCGTTGTAATCTCCCCATGAGTTTGTCGAACCCTAGCTTCTTTATCACCCTGAACTTTATTTGTGTTTATCCCTCCCCCGTCTAGTTGTATTGAATCCCAGGTTTGAGCGAATGTTAAATGTCATGGTTCTTTTCCCGTCTTCCTGTCTTGTATGGATGATTGTATGATTGGGAGTAGCACGCTGCCCGCTGTTGCTTTTAGTTATCCGCCGTTTGGCCACGACGGTCCTGGGCCGTCGTTTGCATTTAGGCAAGCGATGCGATTGCAGGACAGGTGTAACTCGACAGGGATGCCGCGCGGCCCGTCGGGATCCGGGGCGTGACAGCAATAGTCTATAGTTTCAGACAATTTATCAGATAGACATAAGATTAAGAGGGTTAAATCGCTGAAAAGTATGAGTTTGGATAAGTGTTCGTACGGTGGATCTGTGCCGATCTCTCAAATTACATGTACATTAGCAAAGGAATGTGGAACGTAGTTCACCAGCGGATTATCTACGCAATAGCCTGGAGTTTCAGACAATTTATCAGATAGACTAAGATTAAGAGGGTTAAATCGCTGAAAAGTATGAGTTTGGATAAGTGTTCGTACGGTGGATACTGTGCACGATCTCTTCATATTACAGGTAGATTAGCAAAGGAATGTAGAACGTAGTTCACCAGCGATTATCTACCAATAGCCTAGAGTTTCAGACATTTTATCAGATAGACGTAAGATTAAGAGGGTTAAATCGGCTGAAAAGTATGAGTTTGGATAAGTGTTCGTACGTGGATACTGTGGCACGATCTTCTTGTATTACAGTACATTAGCAAGGAAAGTGGAACGTAGTTCACCACGGATTATCTACGCAATAGCCTAGAGTTTCAGACAATTTATCAGATAGACATAAGATTAAGAGGTAAATCGGCTGAAAAGTATGAGTTTGGATAATGTTTCGTACGGTGGATACTGTGCACCATCTTCTTCTATTACATGTACATTAGCAAAGAATGTGGAACGTAGTTCATCACCAGCGGATTATCTACGCAATAGCCTAGAGTTTCAGACAATTTATCAGATAGACATAAGATTAAGAGGGTTAAATCGGCTGAAAAGTATGAGTTTGGATAAGTGTTCGTACGGTGGATACTGTGCACGATCTTCTTCAAATTACATGTACATTAGCAAGGAATGTGAACGTAGTTCACCAGCGGATTATCTACGCAATAGCCTAGAGTTTCGACAATTTATCAGATAGACATAAGATTAAGAGGTTAAATCGGCTGAAAAGTATGAGTTTGGATAAGTGTTCGTACGGTGGATACTGTGCACGCTCTTCAAATTACATGTACATTAAAGGAATGTGGAACGTAGTTCACCAGCGGATTATCTACGCAATAGCCTAGAGTTTCAGACAATTTATCAGATAGACATAAGATTAAGAGGTTAAATCGGCTGAAAAGTATGAGTTTTGGATAAGTGTTCGTACGGTGGATACTGTGCACGATCTTCTTCATATTCATGTACATTAGCAAAGGATGTGGAACGTAGCTCACCAGCGATTATCTACGCAATAGCCGCGGTTTTCCCTTTATCAGATAATCTTACGTCTATCGGATAAATTGTCTAAAACTCTAGGCTATTGCGTAGATAATCTGCTGGTGAATTTCGTTCCACAATCCTTTGCTAATGTACATGTAATTTGAAGAAGATCGTGCACAGTATCCATCGTACGAACACTTATCCAAACTCATACTTCTCAGTTGATTTACCCTCTTAATCTTATGCTTATCTGATAAATTGTCTGAAACTCATGGCTATTGCGTAGATAATCCGCTGGTGTGCTACGTTCCACATTCCTTTGCTAATGTACATGTTATATGAAGACGATCGTGCACAGTATCCACCGTACGAATACTTATCCAAGCTCATACTTTTCGCGGATTTAACCCTCTAATCTTACGTCTATCGGATAAATTGTCTAAAACTATAGGCTATTGCGTAGATAATCCGCTGGTGAACTACGTTCCACAATCCTTTGCTAATGTTAATGTAATTTGAAGAAGATCGTGCACAGTATCCATCGTATGAACACTTATCCAAACTCATACTTTTCAGTTGATTTACCCTCTTAATCTTATGCTATCTGATAAATTGTCTGAAACTCTTGGCTATTGCGTAGATAATCCGCTGGTGAGCTACGTTCCACATTCCTTTGCTAATGTACATGTAATATGAAGAAGATCGTGCACAGTATCCACCGTACGAACACTTATCCAAACTCATACTTTTCAGCCGATTTAACCCTCTTAATCTTATGTTTATCTGTTAAATTGTCTGAAACTCTAGGCTATTGCGTAGATAATCCGCTGATGAACTACGTTCCACATTCCTTTGCTAATGTACTTGTAATTTGAAGAAGATCGTGCACAGTATCCACCGTACGAACACTTATCCAAACTCATACTTTTCAGCCGATTTAACCCTCTTAATCTTATGTCTATCTGATAAATTGTCTGAAACTCTAGGCTATTGCGTAGATAATCCGCTGGTGAACTACGTTCCACATTCCTTTGCTAATGTACATGTAATATGAAGAAGATCGTGCACAGTATCCACCGTACGAACAGTTATCCAAACTCATACTTTTCAGCCGATTTAACCCTCTTAATCTTATGTCTATCTGTTAAATTGTCTGAAACTCTAGGCTATTGCGTAGATAATCCGCTGGTGAACTACGTTCCACATTCCTTTGCTAATGTACTTGTAATTTGAAGAAGATCGTGCACAGTATCCACCGTACGAACACTTATCAACACTCATACTTTTCAGCCTATTTAACCCACTTAATCTTATGTCTATCTGACAAATTGTCTGAAACTCTAGGCAATTGCGTAGATAATCCGCTGATGAACTACGTTCCACATTCCTTTGCTAATGTACATGTAATTTGAAGAAGATCGTGCACAGTATCCACCGTACGAACACTTATCCAAACTGATACTTTTCAGCCGATTTAACCCTCTTAATCTTATGTCTATCTAATAAATTGTCTGAAACTCCAGGCTATTGCGTAGATAATCCGCTGGTGAACTACGTTCCACTTTCCTTGGCTAATGTACTTGTAATATGAAGAAGACCGTGCACAGTATCCACCGTACGAACACTTATCCAAACTCATACTTTTCAGCCGATTTAACCCTCTTAATCTTATGTTTATTTGATAAATTGTCTGAAACTCTAGGCTATTGCGTAGATAATCCGCTGGTGAACTACGTTCCACATTCCCTTGCTAATGTACACGTAATTTGAAGAAGATCGTGCACAGTATCCTCCGTACGAACACCTATCCAAACTCATACTTTTCAGCCGATTTAACCCTCTTAATCTTATGTCTATCTGATAAATTGTCTGAAACTCTAGGCTATTGCGAAGATAATCCGCTGGTGAACTACGTTCCATATTTCTTCGCTAATGTACATATAATTTGAAGAAGATCGGGCACAGTATCCAACGTACGAACACTTATCCAAACTCATACTTTTCAGCCGATTTAACATCTTATGTCTATCTGATAAATTGTGTGTAACTCTTGGCTAATGCGTAGATAATCCGCTGGTGAACTATGTCTCACTTTCCTTTGCTAATGTACATGTAATATGAAGAAGATCGTGCACAGTATCCACCGTACGAACAGTTATCCAAACTCATACTTTTCAGCTGATTTAACCCTCTTAATCTTATGTCTATCTGTTAAATTGTCTGAAACTCTAGGCTATTGCGTAGATAATTCGCTGGTGAACTACGTTCCACAATCCTTTGCTAATGTACATGTAATTTGAAGAAGATCGTGCACGGTATCCACCGTACGAACACTTATCCAAACTCATATTTTTCAGTCGATTTAACCCTCTTAAGCTTGTTTCTATCTGATAAATTGTCTGAAACTCCAGGCTATTGAATAGATAATCCGCTGGTGAACTACGTTCCACTTTCCTTGGCAAATGTACTTGTAATATGAAGAAGACCATGCACAGTATCCACCGTACGAACACTTATCCAAACTCATACATTTCAGCCGATTTAACCCTTCTAATCTTATGTTTATTTGATAAATTGTCTGAAACTCTACGCTAATGCGTAGATAATCCGCTGGTAAACTACGTTCCATATTGCTTTGCTAACGTACTTGTAATTTGAAAATGATCGTGCACAGTATCCACCGTACGAACACTTACGCAAACTCATACTTTTCAGCCGATTTAACCCTCTTAATCTTATGGCTATCTGATAAATTGTCTGAAACTATAGACTATTGCTGTCACGCCCCGGATCCCGACGGGCCGCGCGGCATCCCTGTCGAGTTACACCTGTCCTGCAATCGCATCGCTTGGCCTAAATGCAAACGACGGCCCAGGACTCGTCGTGGCCAAACGGCGGATAACTAAAAGCAACAGTGGGCAGCGTGCTACTCCCAATCATACAATCATCCATACAAGACAGGAAGACGGGAAAAGAAGCTCGGGTTCGACAAACTCATGAGGGAGATTACAACCGACATTCCAAAATAAACCCCTAACGGCCTCACAGCAAAAAGGGATAGGCCTGTCAACGTGAGATAGGTACAACTAAGGGTCCTCCTCGTCAGCCAGGGGAAACTCTTCCGGGTCCTCGTCACTATCGGCGAATACGTCGTCCTCGCCGTCGAACTCCATCCTAGCATCTCCATCGGAGTCTTCCACCTCCATTGGCTCAGGGTTCACAACCTCACCCTTGTGAACTACGTTAAGTACCGGGTTCCCATCGGGCCCTAGGACGGGTGCAGCCCTGGCGTCCAATGGCCCCTGCCAGTAAAAACTTCTCCATCTGTACCAAGCTACATACTGATGACCTATTAGGCAGTCCTTTTCCCCCTCATCGACCCAGACTGTAGTAACCACCCTCTTGTACCACCCGTCACCAGGTATCTAATACTCTACCTCATGATCCTCTATCTCTACAGGTCGACCGTGGCGAACTGGAATAAAGGACATCCTCAAGGGTGGGGATCTGAAATTGGGCGATCAGCCCACAGCGTGAGTCGAAACCCAGTAATTTCAAAAAAGACTCAAAATAGAACAGGGCATGCAATTGAAACAGTTCGAAACATGAATCAATGATCATATGGCCAGCAAATATCAATAGATTGCATAGCAGTAAGGAACAAATACTTCATGCCATGATAAAACCAAGTCTCATGCAGGTGCAAAAATGATATTTTTCTTTTAATCGACCCGAGCTACGTCCACCGGTGGCTTATAGCACTGCCGGCCGTGCCCCGAACCGAGCCCCTGCTTTCGCTGCGGTTGGCACCCTTGTCACTCCAACGCCCCGTGCCGCGCACGTCTCAAGGGCGGTACCGCGACCGTGGCCCACTAGCTCTGCGGCCGGTACCCCTTGTCACTCCACTTCCTGTGGCTCTCTAGCACTGCGGGCCATCCTGCACGGTTCTACGCACTCCGCCAAACGTTCGCTCATAAGATTAAATGCAATGCATCAGGCGTTCCATTTCATGACTCGGCCTTCGGCCCACAATTCACCACGCACCTTTTAGCACACATGCATGTTCAATCAAGTTTATATGGATCCGCATGCATCACTCCAGAGCCCAACTCACTTATCACTCACGTGAATCCAAGGCAAATAATGCACATCTTTCCGAGTTCCAAATTCCGTTTTCAGTGTTTTAAACTTCCAGGCATTGGTCCCGATGTACGTGGGTACTCTTAGATCCTCTTAGGACTACCATTCAATGCTCATATCACGTACCATGGACACTATACTCTCACGGACAGAACTACTCATACACGGCCAGCAATCAAATTAGACATGCAAGGACTAATACCACACGGCACACTCGAGAACGCCTCAATTCACGCATAGTTCTACACCAAGTCTAGTTGTGAGCTTACTCTACTCAAGTTTAGGCACGGAATCGAGAGTTGAGTTGGCTTTGGAAGTCTCCGACGAAGTTGATGAAGCTGAATCACAAGAGAAACAAACCGAGAGTGTGAGAAAGAGCTGGATCCGTGAACATGCAAGAGTGAAACGAGACCGGGGGTGCTCGGATGGTGTTGCATGTGAGTAAATCGCGCTTGGGTGGTTTGCATGTCTGATCTAATTCAATATAATCGAAATTCAAGATCTTACCGACGTGTGGGAGAAAACGGGGGTCGATTCGGACTCCGGATGAGCCCGAACGAACGATTTCAAGTTCGGTGCGCGCTGAACTCGCGCGACGACGGGATTTGGACCGCCGACTTCGTGGAGCTGCTCTGGCCAGCTCCGGTGGTTGCTCGGTGCGAGCCAGGTGGCGTTGGATTCGTATGGAAGAGAAGAAGAGAATGGCGGTGGTTTGAAGGCAAACGGAGCTCTGAGGTGGAAGTTATGGCCGTCGGAAGGAGAGGTGCGCAGGGAGAGGCCGAGAGAGAGTGAGCGTGAGAGAAGAAGAAGAAGAAGAAGAAGAAGAAAGGAGGAAGAGAGAATGAAGTCTTGGGTGTTATATTGGAAGGGAATGAAATAAAAAAATTAGAGAATGAGGGAGAGAGAGAGAGAGAGTGGGCGCATAAAATAAGAGAGAAAGAGAGGGAATCTTTGCATGGGGGTGTTTCTCATGCATATGGAAATTAGAGAGAATCATAGGGAATTGAGGGAATAATCTAGTCTAGGGAATGTAATGCATGGTCTTGAAAATGAGGTGGCCGTGACACTTGTCACAGCGGGGCGAGAGTTTAATTCTCGAGGAAAATTTGACTGACAAATATCCTCCCAGTGTTTCTTTTCCCTCGTGAAGCGTACCGTCGAGACCGGGAAATTTTCTATCGAGCCCGACGTGACTCTCGAGCTAGACTAAACTAACAATTCTAATTACCTAGAAATTGCTAGGAAATACTCAATCTATGATCCGGAGAACTTCGAACGGTCCAGAGGTACTTTGGCTATTTTCCATTTCCGCCTCGGTTTCCAAATGAATTTCTTTGAAGGTAACACCGTCCAATCCACGTCCAATCCTCACTGTAACTTTTCTGGAAAATTCGATTGTCCAATTTAGGGAATTTTATTTCGTGGCCACTTCCATTAATTTACAACTTTAGTAAATGCTCAGACTAACGGGCGGCTTTAAGGAGATACGCGTATCGACCTGTCAGGGTCCACGTACTTTTAGTTCCTTGGCAGCCATTCCCTTTCGGTCAGTCATCTCGAGTTGATCAGGCTCGAGTGAGATTCATCTAAAGTGAAATAATGAAATACGTCCATTCTCATTAAATCCCCAAAATGGGTCGAAAATTCAGTCTGTTACAATTCTTCCCCCCTTACAAAAATTTCGTCCTCGAAATTTGTACATCACCACTACACTCGACTATTCAAATAGAAATGGGTACAAGCGCTTCATTACTTCCTCGCTTTCCCATGTGGCTCCTTCTGTGCCATGATGCTCCCAGACGACTTTGACAAGTGGAATCGTCTTGTTCCTCAAAACTTGCTCCCTTCTGTCCTCTATCCTGACTGGCTTCTCGACGTACAAAACTCTGTCGTCCACATCTATAACTTCATGATCGAGTATATGACCAGGATCAGGCTCGTACTTCCTTAACATCGACACATGAAAAACATTGTGTACTTGCGATAGGTTCGGCGGCAAGGCCAGACGATACGCCAGAGTCCCAATTCGTTCCAATATCTCGAATGGGCCTACAAACCTCGGCTCAACTTTCCCTTCTTCCCAAATCGTGATAGCCCTCGCATTGTCGAAACTTTAGAAATACGTGGTCTCCAACTTGAAATTCTAGAGGTTTGCGCCTACGATCCGCATAGCTTTTCTGGCGACTCTGCGCAGTTCTCAGCCTTTCTCTAATCACCTTAACCGCTTCGACTGATTGCTGGACCAGCTCTGGTCCAGTTATCCTCCTCTCGCCAACTTCGTCCCAACACACTGCGGGCCCGGGTGGGTGGGTGGTTGGGGTGGGGGGGCCAGTGTGTTGGGACGAAGTTGGCGAGAGGAGGATAACTGGACCAGAGCTGGTCCAGCAATCAGTCGAAGCGGTTAAGGTGATTAGAGAAAGGCTGAGAACTGCGCAGAGTCGCCAGAAAAGCTATGCGGATCGTAGGCGCAAACCTCTAGAATTTCAAGTTGGAGACCACGTATTTCTAAAGGTTTCGACAATGCGAGGGCTATCACGATTTGGGAAGAAGGGAAAGTTGAGCCCGAGGTTGTAGGCCCATTCGAGATATTGGAACGAATTGGGACTCTGGCGTATCGTCTGGCCTTGCCGCCGAACCTATCGCAAGTACACAATGTTTTTCATGTGTCGATGTTAAGGAAGTACGAGCCTGATCCTGGTCATATACTCGATCATGAAGTTATAGATGTGGACGACAGAGTTTTGTACGTCGAGAAGCCAGTCAGGATAGAGGACAGAAGGGAGCAAGTTTTGAGGAACAAGACGATTCCACTTGTCAAAGTCGTCTGGGAGCATCATGGCACAGAAGGAGCCACATGGGAAAGCGAGGAAGTAATGAAGCGCTTGTACCCATTTCTATTTGAATAGTCGAGTGTAGTGGTGATGTACAAATTTCGAGGACGAAATTTTTGTAAAGGGGGGAAGAATTGTAACAGACTGAATTTTCGACCCATTTTGGGGATTTAATGAGAATGGACGTATTTCATTATTTCACTTTAGATGAATCTCACTCGAGCCTGATCAACTCGAGATGACTGACCGAAAGGGAATGGCTGCCAAGGAACTAAAAGTACGTGGACCCTGACAGGTCGATACGCGTATCTCCTTAAAGCCGCCCGTTAGTCTGAGCATTTACTAAAGTTGTAAATTAATGGAAGTGGCCACGAAATAAAATTCCCTAAATTGGACAATCGAATTTTCCAGAAAAGTTACAGTGAGGATTGGACGTGGATTGGACGGTGTTACCTTCAAAGAAATTCATTTGGAAACCGAGGCGGAAATGGAAAATAGCCAAAGTACCTCTGGACCGTTCGAAGTTCTCCGGATCATAGATTGAGTATTTCCTAGCAATTTCTAGGTAATTAGAATTGTTAGTTTAGTCTAGCTCGAGAGTCACGTCGGGCTCGATAGAAAATTTCCCGGTCTCGACGGTACGCTTCACGAGGGAAAAGAAACACTGGGAGGATATTTGTCAGTCAAATTTTCCTCGAGAATTGAACTCTCGCCCCGCTGTGACAAGTGTCACGGCCACCTCATTTCAAGACCATGCATTACATTCCCTAGACTAGATTATTCCCTCAATTCCCTATGATTCTCTCTAATTTCCATATGCATGAGAAACACCCCCATGCAAAGATTCCCTCTCTTTCTCTCTTATTTTATGCGCCCACTCTCTCTCTCTCTCTCCCTCATTCTCTAATTTTTTATTTCATTCCCTTCCAATATAACACCCAAGACTTCATTCTCTCTTCCTCCTTTCTTCTTCTTCTTCTTCTTCTTCTTCTCTCACGCTCACTCTCTCTCGGCCTCTCCCTGCGCACCTCTCCTTCCGACGGCCATAACTTCCACCTCAGAGCTCCGTTTGCCTTCAAACCACCGCCATTCTCTTCTTCTCTTCCGTACGAATCCAACGCCACCTGGCTCGCACCGAGCAACCACCGGAGCTAGCCAGAGCAGCTCCACGAAGTCGGCGGTCCAAATCCCGTCGTCGCGCGAGTTCAGCGCGCACCGAACTTGAAATCGTTCGTTCGGGCTCATCCGGAGTCCGAATCGACCCCTGTTTTCTCCCACACGTCGGTAAGATCTTGAATTTCGATTATATTGAATTAGATCAGACATGCAAACCACCCAAGCGCGATTTACTCACATGCAACACCATCCGAGCACCCCGGTCTCGTTTCACTCTTGCATGTTCACGGATCCAGCTCTTTCTCACACTCTCGGTTTGTTTCTCTTGTGATTCAGCTTCATCAACTTCGTCGGAGACTTCCAAAGCCAACTCAACTCTCGATTCCGTGCCTAAACTTGAGTAGAGTAAGCTCACAACTACACTTGGTGTAGAACTATGCGTGAATTGAGGCGTTCTCGAGTGTGCCGTGTGGTATTAGTCCTTGCATGTCTAATTTGATTGCTGGCCGTGTATGAGTAGTTCTGTCCGTGAGAGTATAGTGTCCATGGTACGTGATATGAGCATTGAATGGTAGTCCTAAGAGGATCTAAGAGTACCCACGTACATCGGGACCAATGCCTGGAAGTTTAAAACACTGAAAACGGAATTTGGAACTCGGAAAGATGTGCATTATTTGCCTTGGATTCACGTGAGTGATAAGTGAGTTGGGCTCTGGAGTGATGCATGCGGATCCATATAAACTTGATTGAACATGCATGTGTACTAAAAGGTGCGTGGTGAATTGTGGGCCGAAGGCCGAGTCATGAAATGGAACGCCTGATGCATTGCATTTAATCTTATGAGCGAACGTTTGGCGGAGTGCGTAGAACCGTGCAGGATGGCCCGCAGTGCTAGAGAGCCACAGGAAGTGGAGTGACAAGGGGTACCGGCCGCAGAGCTAGTGGGCCACGGTCGCGGTACCGCCCTTGAGACGTGCGCGGCACGGGGCGTTGGAGTGACAAGGGTGCCAACCGCAGCGAAAGCAGGGGCTCGGTTCGGGGCACGGCCGGCAGTGCTATAAGCCACCGGTGGACGTAGCTCGGGTCGATTAAAAGAAAAATATCATTTTTGCACCTGCATGAGACTTGGTTTTATCATGGCATGAAGTATTTGTTCCTTACTGCTATGCAATCTATTGATATTTGCTGGCCATATGATCATTGATTCATGTTTCGAACTGTTTCAATTGCATGCCCTGTTCTATTTTGAGTCTTTTTTGAAATTACTGGGTTTCGACTCACGCTGTGGGCTGATCGCCCAATTTCAGATCCCCACCCTTGAGGATGTCCTTTATTCCAGTTCGCCACGGTCGACCTGTAGAGATAGAGGATCATGAGGTAGAGTATTAGATACCTGGTGACGGGTGGTACAAGAGGGTGGTTACTACAGTCTGGGTCGATGAGGGGGAAAAGGACTGCCTAATAGGTCATCAGTATGTAGCTTGGTACAGATGGAGAAGTTTTTACTGGCAGGGGCCATTGGACGCCAGGGCTGCACCCGTCCTAGGGCCCGATGGGAACCCGGGTACTTAACGTAGTTCACAAGGGTGAGGTTGTGAACCCTGAGCCAATGGAGGTGGAAGACTCCGATGGAGATGCTAGGATGGAGTTCGACGGCGAGGACGACGTATTCGCCGATAGTGACGAGGACCCGGAAGAGTTTCCCCTGGCTGACGAGGAGGACCCTTAGTTGTACCTATCTCACGTTGACAGACCTATCCCTTTTTGCTGTGAGGCCGTTAGGGGTTTATTTTGGAATGTCGGTTGTAATCTCCCTCATGAGTTTGTCGAACCCGAGCTTCTTTTCCCGTCTTCCTGTCTTGTATGGATGATTGTATGATTGGGAGTAGCACGCTGCCCACTGTTGCTTTTAGTTATCCGCCGTTTGGCCACGACGAGTCCTGGGCCGTCGTTTGCATTTAGGCCAAGCGATGCGATTGCAGGACAGGTGTAACTCGACAGGGATGCCGCGCGGCCCGTCGGGATCCGGGGCGTGACAGCAATAGTCTATAGTTTCAGACAATTTATCAGATAGCCATAAGATAAGAGGGTTAAATCGGCTGAAAAGTATGAGTTTGCGTAAGTGTTCGTACGGTGGATACTGTGCACGATCATTTTCAAATTACAAGTACGTTAGCAAAGCATATGGAACGTAGTTTACCAGCGGATTATCTACGCATTAGCGTAGAGTTTCAGACAATTTATCAAATAAACATAAGATTAGAAGGGTTAAATCGGCTGAAATGTATGAGTTTAGATAAGTGTTCGTACGGTGGATACTGTGCATGGTCTTCTTCATATTACAAGTACATTTGCCAAGGAAAGTGGAACGTAGTTCACCAGCGGATTATCTATTCAATAGCCTGGAGTTTCAGACAATTTATCAGATAGAAACAAGCTTAAGAGGGTTAAATCGACTGAAAAATATGAGTTTGGATAAGTGTTCGTACGGTGGATACTGTGCACGATCTTCTTCAAATTACATGTACATTAGCAAAGGATTGTGGAACGTAGTTCACCAGCGAATTATCTACGCAATAGCCTAGAGTTTCAGACAATTTAACAGATAGACATAAGATTAAGAGGGTTAAATCAGCTGAAAAGTATGAGTTTGGATAAGTGTTCGTACGGTGGATACTGTGCACGATCTTCTTCATATTACATGTACATTAGCAAAGGAAAGTGAGACATAGTTCACCAGCGGATTATCTACGCATTAGCCAAGAGTTACACACAATTTATCAGATAGACATAAGATGTTAAATCGGCTGAAAAGTATGAGTTTGGATAAGTGTTCGTACGTTGGATACTGTGCCCGATCATCTTCAAATTATATGTACATTAGCGAAGAAATATGGAACGTAGTTCACCAGCGGATTATCTTCGCAATAGCCTAGAGTTTCAGACAATTTATCAGATAGACATAAGATTAAGAGGGTTAAATCAACTGAAAAGTATGAGTTTCGATAGGTGTTCGTACGGAGGATACTGTGCACGATCTTCTTCAAATTACATGTACATTAGCAAGGGAATGTGGAACGTAGTTCACCAGCGGATTATCTACGCATTAGCCTAGAGTTTCAGGCAATTTATCAAATAAACATAAGATTAAGAGGGTTAAATCGGCTGAAAAGTATGAGTTTGGATAAGTGTTCGTACGGTGGATACTGTGCACGTCTTCTTCATATTACATGTACATTAGCCAAGGAAAGTGGAACGTAGTTCACCAGCGGATTATCTACGCAATAGCCTAGAGTTTCAGACAATTTATTAGATAGACATAAGATTAAGAGGGTTAAATCGGCTGAAAAGTATCAGTTTGGATAAGTGTTCGTACGGTGGATACTGTGCACGATCTTCTTCAAATTACATGTACATTAGCAAAGGAATGTGGAACGTAGTTCATCAGCGGATTATCTACGCAATAGCCTAGTGTTTCAGACAATTTGTCAGATAGACATAAGATTAAGTGGGTTAAATAGGCTGAAAAGTATGAGTGTTGATAAGTGTTCGTACGGTGGATACTGTGCACGATCTTCTTCAAATTACAAGTACATTAGCAAAGGAATGTGGAACGTAGTTCAATAGCGGATTATCTACGCAATAGCCTAGAGTTTCAGACAATTTAACAGATAGACATAAGATTAAGAGGGTTAAATCGGCTGAAAAGTATGAGTTTGGATAACTGTTCGTTCGGTGGATACTGTGCACGATCTTCTTCATATTACATGTACATTAGCAAAGGAATGTGGAACGTAGTTCATCAGCGGATTATCTACGCAATAGCCTTGAGTTTCAGACAATTTAACAGATAGACATAAGATTACGAGGGTTAAATCGGCTGAAAAGTATGAGTTTGGATAAGTGTTCGTACGGTGGATACTGTGCACGATCTTTTTCAAATTACAAGTACATTAGCAAAGGAATGTGGAACGCAGTTCATCAGCGGATTATCTACGCAATAGCCTAGAGTTTCAGACAATTTAACAGATAAACATAAGATTAAGAGGGTTAAGTCGGCTGAAACGTATGAGTTTGGATAACTGTTCGTACGGTGGACACTGTGCACGATCTTCTTCATATTACATGTACATTAGCAAAGGAATGTGGAACGTAGCTCACCAGCGGATTATCTACGCAATAGCCAAGAGTTTCAGACAATTTATCAGATACGCATAAGATTAAGAGGGTAAAATCAACTGAAAAGTATGAGTTTGGATAAGTGTTCATACGATGGATACTGTGCACGATCTTCTTCAAATTACATAACATTAGCAAAGGATTGTGGAACGTAGTTCACCAGCGGATTATCTACGCAATAGCCTATAGTTTTAGACAATTTATCCGATAGACGTAAGATTAAAGAGGGTTAAATCCGCGGAAAAGTATGAGCTTGGATAAGTATTCGTACGGTGGATACTGTGCACGATCGTCTTCATATAACATGTACATTAGCAAAGGAATGTGGAACGTAGCACACCAGCGGATTATCTACGCAATAGCCATGAGTTTCAGACAATTTATCAGATAAGCATAAGATTAAGAGGGTAAAATCAACTGAGAAGTATGAGTTTGGATAAGTGTTCGTACGATGGATACTGTGCACGATCTTCTTCAAATTACATGTACATTAGCAAAAGGATTGTGGAACGAAATTCACCAGCAGATTATCTACGCAATAGCCTAGAGTTTTAGACAATTTATCCGATAGACGTAAGATTAAGAGGGTTAAATCCGCGGGGAAAAGTA
>JAGVVM010000504.1:0-17467 GCA_019149425.1 Psidium friedrichsthalianum | reverse complement strand
AATTGTTGTGAACGCAATATTGGTTTATTTTACAACCGAGAATGGAAAAAATTGCGGGAAATCGAACAGTTATACAATATCTACCTTATGTACACGTTGGGATGATTTAGCTACTATGTTCACAGAAGCAATACCGTAAAATGGACCAGAACAGTTTGGGGAAATATTCAAGTACCCTAAAAGAGCAAGTTATATCAGAGTAATTATGTGAGAGTTGAGTCGTATAGCTTCTCATCTGTTATGGCTTGGCCCCTTTATGGCAGATATTGGGTTGCACAGCCACTCCTTTTTTCTATATTTCCAGAGAAAGAGAATTAGTATATGATCTATTCGAAGCTGCCACCGGTATGAGAATGATGCATAATTATTTTCGTATCGGAGGAGTAGCGGCCGATCTACCTTATGGATGGATAGAGAAAGTTTTGGATTTCTGTGATTATTTTTTTAACAGCGGTTTCTGAATATCAAAAACTTATTACGCGAAATCCTATTTTTTAGAACGAGTTGAGGGGGTAGGCTTATGGTCCAGAAGAAGCAATAAATTGGGGTTTATCGGGACCAATGCTACGAGCTTCCGGAATCCAATGGGATCTTCGTAAAGTTGATCATTATGAATGTTACGACGAATTGGATTGGGAAATCCATTGGCAAAAAGAAGGAGATTCATTAGCTCGCTATTTAGTCCGAATCGGTGAAATAATGGAATCGATAAAAAATTATCCAACAGGCCCTGGAAGGAATTCCAGGGGGGCCCTATGAGAATTAGAAACCCGGTGCTTTGCTAGAGAAAGGGATCCCGAATGGAATGATTTGAATACCGATTCATTAGTAAAAAACCTTCTCCTACTTTTGAATTGCCGAAGCAAGAACTTTATGTAAGAGTTGAAGCCCCAAGGGAGAATTGGGAATTTTTTTAATAGGAGATCAGAGTGGTTTTCCTTGGAGGTGGAAAATTCGTCCACCTGGTTTTATCAATTTGCAAATTATTCCTCAGTTAGTTAAAAGAATGAAATTGGCCGATATTATGACAATACTAGGTAGCATAGATATCATTATGGAGAAGTTGATCGTTTAATGATAATTGATACAACAGAAGTACAAGATATAAATTCTTTTTTCTAGATTCGAATCTTTAAAAGAAGTCTATGGAATCATAGGGATGTTTTTACCTATTTTGACTCTTGTATTGGGAATCACAATAGGTGTACTCGTAATTGTGTGGTTAGAAAGAGAAATATCTGCAGGAATACAACAACGTATTGGTCCCGAATACGCCGGTCCTTTGGGAATTCTTCAAGCTTTAGCAGATGGGACAAAACTTATTTTCAAAGAGAATCTTTTTCCATCTAGAGGAGATACTCGTTTATTCAGTATAGGACCATCCATAGCAGTTATATCCATTTTACTAAGTTATTCAGTAATTCCTTTTAGTTATCACCTTGTTTTATCTGATCTCAATATCGGTGTTTTTTTATGGATTGCCATTTCCAGTATTGCTCCCATTGGACTTCTTATGTCAGGATATGGATCAAATAATAAATATTCTTTTTTAGGTGGTCTACGAGCCGCTGCTCAATCGATTAGTTATGAAATACCATTAACTCTTTGTGTGTTATCAATATCTCTACGTGCGATTCGTTAAAACAGAAAATTTCTCTTTTCTTTATTTTTCGAAAAGAAATTGAATAGATATCTCCTTTTTTATTCATCATTCAGTTTGATGAACTAAATCAGATAGTTGTATGAGTGAAAGAAAACAGCTTAGAAATTAGCAGTAAAAGATTGAGTCTCATTTCCTACGTACAAGAATTAAAAAAAAAAGTAAATATAAGCAAGACTTTTACCCCAGATTGGTTGATTAGTCATCCTGGCTTGAAGCGGGCTCAACTCAAAGATCAACCGTATAGAGTTTTCACTATCGTTTCTATGTATTACCATAACGGGGTGATTGAGCAAAAAATCAGTGGATGGTTAGGAAACACCAAAATACATAAAGGATTCGTAATGGAGATTTGTTATGTAATTATCCAAAGGATTTTTACATAACATAAAAAGAATAGTAATTGGGGCTTTAAGTTAGTAGAAATGATCAAGCAGTACTACCCACGATTCCGATTCAGAGTATGCTCCTATCCACAGATTCAAAATGACTATCAGGAACGAAATAATCCTTTTTTTGAACCCCCCCTTTTTCAGAAAGAAGAATAGGAACGAAAAAAAAGATCTTTTTCTTCTTTCCTATATTCATAGGGATAAGGTGGCATTATTTCAGGAACTAATGTCTAATTTTTTTTTCGTAATCAAAAGAATGGGTTGAAATATCTATTGATATTTTTACAAAGAGTATTTTATTGAAGATTAAGTTATTACTCAACAAAGAAAAATTTAAAATTATTAAAGGATGAGATCAATTTCAGAAGTGCTTTTTTAGTTATTATTATAGCAGACAGAATTTCATTGGTCTAATTCAGGACCTTCCGCTCGGTTTTTGACTCTATCTATATAGAATATATATTTTATTTCGAATCGATATATAGTTTATACTACAAACATATCAATCTAAATTAATATCAATTTGGTCCTAGATTTATTGATGGCCCTCGAGGAGCCGTATGAGGTGAAAATCTCATGTACGGTTCTGGAATAGCGATGGGAATAGTGATGTTTATCATCGACTATGATTATCTAACAGTTTCAAGTACAGTTGATATAGTTGGATGCCCAGTCCAAATATGGTTTTTGGGGATGGAATTTGTGGCGTCAACCTATAGGTTTTTTCGTTTTTCTAATTTCTTCCCTAGCAGAATGCGAGAGATGAACCTTTTGATTTACCAGAAGCAGAGGAAGAATTAGTAGCAGGTTATCAAACCGAATATTCGGGTATCAAATTTGGGTTATTTTACGTTGCTTCCTATCTAAATCTATTAGTTTCTCTTTCGTTATTTGTAACGTTCTTTACTTAGGGGTTGGAATATCTCTATTCCTTATATATCCGTTCCTGAGCTATTTGAAATAAATAAAGTAGTAGAGTGTTTGAACGACAATTGTATTTTTATTACATTAGCTAAACTTATTTGTTCTTGTTTATTTCTATCACAACAAGATGGACTTTACCTAGACTAAGAATAGATCAATTATTAAATCTTGGATGAATTTCTTTTACCCATTTCTCTCGGTAATCGTATTATTAACAACTTCTTTTCCAACTCTTTTCATTGTAAAGGAAAGAAAAGGAATAGGGTATTATATTCTAGATTTACTACTTCTCTCAGAAATCAAACAAATAAAGAAACAAAACATAAAATATTCATGCATAGATCTTTACGATAGTTCCCTATGGTAACTGGGTTCTGAATTACGTCAACAAAACAGTACGGCCGTAAGTATACATTGGTCAAGGGTTCATGATTACCTATCCCACCAAATCGTTTACTGTAACTATTCAATATCCTTAGAAAAATTAATTATAGGAGCGTTTCCGGGCGGTATGTGAAATAACCAACCAGACAATGTGAAATAGAAGTTCATCGATAGAGGCATCAAGATACACATTTTCAAACAAATATCCAAGAAGCTCATGGACTGTAAACATCAAAATGGAACTTATCCAGATTCCCTAAACAAATGTAACTTTGAAAGGTTTGTATCGAGGAGGTCAAAGGGGTTAAGATGTGACACCATTTTTTGAACCTTCAGCCACAATATAAAACAGAGGTTCACCCAATAACAGTGTATAGATTTCCCTGAAGTCTACGAGAGATCCATTCACACAGGCAACAGATCCCTGCTTTTTTCATCAGGTAGGTCATCATCAAAGCATTAACAAGTTATATCAGATACACCACGTGGCAGGTAATAGCATAGATCATAGAAATCATTTCTAGCAATGATAATTCAAATTTACACCCAATTGACCAGCTAGATGCAAATATGGAGCAGTAACTCTTTCATGGTTCCAGTCTTCGAATCAATCTCACTCAAGAAACCAAAGAATAAGCATACGGTAAACAAGACAATCACCACGGATACGGGAAAAGGAGTATGTACAGTATGAACAGAATGTTTAAATTTTTTCAACTATTTACTGGAAATACTGATGAAATAGCAATAGCATGAGAACCATTGTACCTTGAAATGAACGCGCAGGTCGGAGCCCCTCGCCTTGCAGGCTGAAAAATGAAACGAGACCAACGGATCTCAAACATCAATTCTAGGAACAAACAAAACATCCCACCAACACTTGCAACAAAACTAGCAAGCTAGAGGAACTGAACAGATCACTCCAAATCAAGAGATCGGTATAGGACATCGCAGAGGATATTAATTACGGAGAAATCGAAAAATCGACAAATGAGGAATCGTCACGTACACTTGGTGGGATTGTCGGGCTCTCTCGAGTACTTCACCTGAAGAGATCAACGAGCAATCAAACCCAGTGAGATCAATGCAGCTAGGACACCACAACGCATACGCAGAGAGAGAGGAACCAGAGAAGGAGGAGATGTAGTACCATGGCGGCTACTGGTGACGCCTCGATGAAGTAGGGTTTTTACTCGCTTGGAATGAGCAAGGAGAACGAGGCAGCGAGACGGCGCTCTTTATATAAAAGCGACGGGTGCAGAATAGGAAACCCTAATCTCCGGAGACGACTAGAGAGATTGGGTGAAGCGACCGGGCCAATTTTTTTGGGCCAGTCATGGGCTCTCGGAGGCCCAATCATAGTAGAGTTGGTGAACATCTGAACATACGTACAAGTTCCATGGGCTTTGATCAGCGCCCATGGCAAAGTGAAACGCTGAAAACCTTCCACTTTCCACTTCAACTGCAGATCAGTTCGTTCTTGCGAATCGAAGCTCTTCCCCAAGTGCTCCAACGTTTCAATTTGGGCTACTTGTTGCCAAAAGTATAAATGGTCTTTTGCAAAAAAGAAAAAAGAAAAACGCAAAAAAAAGGACCCCAAACCGGCTCGACCCAATGACTTAGATATATGCAGGTTTCGGGTTGGATTGGGTTACGTTGAGCTTGTTTCTCTAAGGTGATTTTATTTTTTATTTTCTTTTACATTTTTCTATGAAATCTGGCCCATCGTCCATCACTGATAGCCAAACATCGTCGCCAATTGTTAAAGACTCCCCTACTATTATCGGTCACTAGATCGCCGATCATTGCTGATGTAGGCAAAAGAAAGTCGTTGGCCAATCATTAGTAATCGGCAAAGGAAGAAGGAAATGAATCATTTCCAAAAAAAAAAAGAATAAAAAAATAAAACAATTTTGAAATTTGAAATTATAACAAATAATTTTTTTAAATTAGATTAAATATAACAGTGTTTAATCGAATATGTGTTGAGTTAAGTATGGATTGCTAAATTCTTATCGTATGAAAATGAACCAATATGAATCAAAATATTTTCGACTCGAAACACATTTAACAAGACCAGTAAAATCGAGTACCAATTAGGAATAAACAGTAGTCTAAATATACTTAAATGTCACTAAATCATATAGATCGGAATTGGTAGCTCGATGATGCTTCTGTGCTTTATGTTTGAATGGAATACCAAGTGTTCGTAAAAAAGACCAAGTGAGATTATATATTCTGAAATTGAATGCATACACATTTATCTCATGAGGAGAGCGTGACATGTTTATGATTGGCTAGCCTCACTTCTTATTCCTTTGATTTTCAAATTGTAAAGATCAAGCGAGAGATTTGCATTGCAATAAATGAGTGATAAATAAGTAATATGGATCAATTTGGATCAGATAATTTATGACCCAACCTGACCCAAATCCAACTTAATCCATCCATTTGGCAGGTCTATTGACAAGTGATGCAACATCACAACACCAATGTAAACTCCTTTTATTCACCAGCTAATTCAACATCGGAAGTCCTGGAAATGAGAAATATACTTTGCATGAATGAGATTAGAAAATGTAAGTGGACATGAAGTTCGAATATGCGATGACATCCACCCAGTCAGGAAAAACGCTCTTCAACTTTGCAGCTGCACCGACCAAATGCTGGTCTACCACATTGACATCAACTCTCAAATCCTCGGAACTGCTAGCCTGCAAGTACAGCAAATAAGTAATGATGAACCTGTCGTGATGCAAGAATCACAAATAGCAATTGAAGTCTCATCCGCACAGATCGCACTATAGAGTGCAGAGTAAAGGAAAGCGACTGCAACTGATGCAGACAATTTTCACATTCGGAAATGTTAGAGAAATCAAATGTATGTTCAAGGGACAAATGACAAAACAAGGGAATGAAAGGAATAAGTGGGTAGGATCTAAATGCAAACGGACATCGCGTGGTGAGATTTGAATTGGTACAAATTTGATTTCTACCCAAACGTTCAAGTCAAACGCCGCAACATTACCTCTAGCCAGAAAGTCCAATTATCATTACTATAGCCGCTAAGTCTGCATATGTATGACGGAGGACCACCATCGGCAGCTTCAGGAGCTGTAGGAATGCCACTAAGTGTAAGGGAAAATGGAATTTAGCCAAACTGAAGGAATTGAAGAGTTCTTCACTTAACCTGGAAGAGCCTCATCTGCAAATGACCAGCTAGACAGAGGACCAGTTATGTTGAGCACTGCAACCCACACCTCATTCAAAGAGCTGAAATGGAGACCCGCCCAAAATAATAAAACGCTTTTAGCACTGCAGAGCTTAATTAGAGTTCAGGAAGCAAGAGGTTTCACTAAAGCAAACAGATCTGATGCTCCAGCAAACAACATAAAAGCAAATTGATAAAACGCCTTTTTTTCCCACTAAATTGAAGTCCTGCCAATTTACGCTTGTCATGATGACCTATGAGGCTATGCATTCATAAATACAGTTCACGGTTGCTTGTATTTCCATCTGAAATCGGATATAATGAGCCATGGGTTTTAAGCATGCGGAAATGTCCGTTCATCAATAGATCAACTACAGTACAGTTCGTTCTACTTACCCCAAGGAAAATTCCAAGTAGATTCTACGGAAATTATCACCACTACTCTGTGATTTGTATGCAGATAGATGAGGGAAAGCTTGATGGTGCTTGAGAATGTCTTCACTTTGTGCAGGAACTGTTAAGCTTCGCGAGAACAAAAATGATACTGGGAAAATCCCCTGCAAGAGAGAGGAAGGAAAATCCTTAGGTATCTGTGAAATACAAAATTCTGATGAAACAGAAATTTGGCTTTAGTATGCATTACAATATCAATCTGTAGACATACAAGAAGAATTATTTCATTGCACCTCACTTCAAAGTGTGGGCCGATTCTTCTAAAACCTAATTTTAATTTTGTATCAGCCTAGATTAATTCATCCTCAGCAATTACCCAAGGTCAAAATGCTGGCTAGCCAGTTTGCATCATATGATCCACAAGAAGCTGCTTTACAAACATACATCAAACTTCTCCAATAGACTACTAGACAAAGCTGAATGGGCCCAATTTGATCCATCAATGTGGATCAATATACAGGAAAGGTCTCACTAACATTTCCCTTTATGAAAACCAATTAGGATTCATGAGTAAAGCAGCCAACTTGACAGCCGTTTGACTCCTAATTTATGGTTACATACCATCCAATTCTCTCTATTAGACAGACTTGCAGCATCAAAAGAAAAATCTGGGTTGATGTGCATTTCTTTTGGCACTTCAGGCGCATATTTGAAAAGAAAAGGCAAAGGATTGGAATCCACTACACCCAAATCATAACTGGAGTTGAGAACTTGATTTCCACCTATCAAATGGAAATGTGAAGTGTTATTAGATAATCATATGATACTGCTTTCGATCTTAAGTAAGGTTCTACAATTCAACTAGACTATATGATATAATCAAGAAGGGTGGAATTATGGATAAACTTCTGAAAGTAATTCTTCCGATTTCAAGTTTAGTTGCTTCGCTACCAGCAGTGAGGAAGGTATGCTGGAAAACAACCCTCTTAGGAGCATTTCTGCTGTATGGGAAAAGCTGGGAAGAAACTGCCATGGTAAGTACTGTAAGATGCACCAGGAACTGCAAGATAGAAGACTTGGCTAGCCAACGACCACAGATGGGTATCAGAGGGCCCACACACCACCCAGTTGCAAGTCCAGTTACCGCTGCCACTACAATATCAGGCACGAAGAACCCTGCAAGAAAGTACTTGATGGCATCAGTCCTTTTTCCTCGAGCTTTCCTTGCTCGAGTAATGAACTTCTGCAATATGTTAGAACACCATTTTCACCAAAACTTTAAGCGATATCAGTACACAGACATAACAATGACTGCGTCATCTCATTTTCATGAACATTTGCAGGGGAACTTCTTGCATCAATAGCAAAGTTGCCACCACGATTAGTGCACCAGAAGCATCATACGAGTACATAAATGTCCTCCAGAAAGGCAAAAATATGAATCTGCCAGCAATTAACAACATGGTTTCTAGCAAGAGAACTTAACAATCACTGGAAGCACAAGGGTATGCCATTTTCAGGGGAAAAAAAATGGTTATTCGGTCTTATTTCTGGGTGACAAACCCATTTTGGCTTTGACGTAGGTACTGAAGAATGGGACTGGAACTGAAGCAAACTTGCAGTTACGATGTAGTAAATTACCATCAAGAGAATCTCACTTCAATTTATATCATCTTCAATACTTTTGTAAAAAGAGAGCTCTTACAATTTGGCTAGATATAAGCACACAGAAAAGACAGTATAGGCAGCTGAGATGATAATCATAAGACTTACTGCACTTAAAAAAAGAAGAATAGTTAACAAAAGAGAGGTCGATACTAATCCAAACTGGATCTCTCTTTCACATATCAGTTGCATGCACTTAAGATACAACACAAGGTGACACGTCATCAGTTCCTGCCAAGTATGATGCGCATTACTACCATCATAGTCCTAGAATGCCAATTACTGAACATCTCACATTGCATGTGTCAATCAAGGTCATCAGAAAAGATACAGGTCCAGAAAACTTGCCATAGGGAGGTGGAACAGAGCCCATCATACCCATCTTCTCAATTAAAAACTGGATAAGAAACCCGCCAAAATAGACAGAGTACGTAAGACACGGAATTTGAGGTATCACGAAAGCAACAGTCGACCTGAAAGAAGTCACTCCAATCAGATCATACTTCCTTGTCATACTTACAACAAGTGAAATATTATCAGGAGGAAGATCAAAAAGTAACAAGGTGTCAGAGAAGAATCATAAGAAATAGCTATTTTCAGAAGGGACAGCCAATCTATTCATGGCATGTAACAATCATCAACTTCTCTAGATGAAACAGTAGAATTATTATCATATCTTACTACCAATACTCAAAATTTTTGTTGAAAAAAAATCCTGAGAGAAAATTATCACTGAAGTTCCCTTTCACTCCTTCGGTCACCTCAAAGGTTCCAAAGTATCACTAAATTTGTACGAAGCTGTCAATTATCAACCATCAAAGCTGACAACATTTTTACGAGAGTACTCAGCAATTAGTGCCGAAGGAAAACACCATTTCTAGGTTTTTTGAAAGCTTGCTGAAAGCTCATCATGAGTTCCAAGCAAGAGTATTTCTTTTCCTTGAAGAAGTTTAGAGTCCCTTGGAGGATAACTCACAAGGGCCAAGCATCAAATATGCTTAGCAACTATAGCTAGCCTATAAACATTCCAAGTACTGTCCATGAAATAGTTTATACAAGCATGCCATAGCTAAACTTTTTCAAACACTACCATAGTGAATGTCGACTGCTTGACCGAATTGCTACGCTGAAGGACATCCAAGAAAGAAGCATCCCAGCGGACAACATGAAAGTTACGAATCCACCACTCAGCCCAGATAAAAGGTAGGCCTGCAGTTACCAAAGGTGCTTTAGCAAGTTTACCAGTAGAATAAGTGAACATATCTCAAATTCAGATTTAGCCCATTTACACCTTTCAACAAAAGGAAGTCATATGTTTTGAATCTTGTGACTTACCAACGTTACAAAAGAATAGAAACCAAATGCTCCCCAAAACCTTGCTTCATCAAAGAGAGCCTGCATGAATATTTCAGCCATGTACTCAGTAGTGTCACTGAAGAGTCCAAAAAAACCTGCTTTCAGTATCACGACGACCCTTCATATCACAGCATTATTACAAAGTATAACGAAGCAGGCAGACCTCAGTCGCATACATTCAATAAGAAACAGAGCTTTGACAATAATTATTGAGGGTAGACTGTACCTCCTTCGATAATTTAAGATTTGAGATCTCTTGAGATAGGGGAAAGTTGCTCCAAACAATTCTTGGAACCAAAAGACCAATGACAGAGCTGGGAATGAACATTATGAAGGCCAAATATGGAGTAGCAAACCTGCATTTGGCCACAGCACGTCATGCATAGCCTGCAATTGCCTATGTTAACATGAACACAAGCCATAGTGTCCCCTAACCAACCTGCACCCCACCTACTTTCTCTCCAGAAAGCAAAAAGGAAAAGCGAAAGGCTACTCCTATCAAGTTTTCATGGCTGCCATCTGCTGAGATGATATGTGAGATTAAATTATGAGAACTCACCAATTCATTGCATAACTTGAGAAGAGCAATCTCAGTATAGAGAAGACAACGGGAAAAAGAACCCCAGTATGATACCAGCAGAATGGAGCATAGTCCCTAGAGAGAGCAAAAGGCATTAGTAGAACTCCCCGCAGCCCAGGTACCTCAGCAAATAGTCATGACAAAGACAATGAAATTGCATAACATGAAAATGAGTTATAACAGAAAATGGGTAGCAATTATTCTTTACCTTTCACAAAGTCACGGAGAATTGCAAACCAAGAACGAGAGCCAGAGTTTAGTAAATGCAAAAGGAAGGGCATGGCAAAGAAGATACCAGCAGGAACACAATGGAGCACCACAGCCACCCTTTTAGAATAATATATCTGAAAAATCCACAATAATAGTGATTTTATTCGTGTAATCAACTATCAAGATATTCATTGACATAACCAAAAAAGTCGTACCAAAATCCATGATAAATAATCAAAGAACACAGCCCGCTCATCCAAGCCAGTAGATCCAATATGTCCTCTTTCATGAGCATTTCTCAACATAGAGGAAGTTGTGAACGCCTTAACTAAGCTGAACAAATTGTCTCCACGTGCTTGGACACTTCCAGGTCTGTTTTAAAAAGTTAGGATTTATGAGGGAGGGAACAAAAAGGTGAAAATTATGTGATTTCTAAGACCACACATATCAGTACCAAAAAAGCAGATTTAAGGCATACAATAATCTGTCCACAGTGTCATATGAGGTATGGTAAAAATAGCCACCAAGGAGAAAGATAATATCCAAGCCAGGAATGTTGCCATAATCTTGAGAGAATATTCGGTAATCTGTGTCACAGGAAATACAGGAAAAACATCCTGCACCCGAAGAGATAATTCACAAGTGAGACCAGCTACTAGACCTTGCAGCATATTAAGAAAACATAACCACTAAGGGATGCGTGCGTGCTGTGTTTTTTTTTTTTTTTTTTTTTGGGGGGGGGGGGGGGGGGGGGGGGTGTTGTTTGCGGGGGGAGGGAAAAAATTTTGGCCTAAAAGACATGCAAAAGAGTACCACTCTGTAACTAATTCTTACGTTCTTATAAATTTCACAACCTGAAGATCTAACCCACTCATATGTATCAATTGCATGCTTCTTTTTATAAATACTTGTAAATTATATACACGTATGTAAACCAATTATAGGAAAAGAAAATAAAGAACCTGAGCAGCACTATGTGCCATGGGATATATTGCTGATTCAGCATAAACAAGAGAAGGCCAAGAACCAGGTCCAGATTGGCAGACCAAATCTGTTGAGAGCATTGAAAAATAAAAGATCATCAGGGATGCAATATCACCAGAAAAGCAGTTGAGCATGAGGAGAAAAGCCATTTTATTATTTATTTTCTGACGAGTTACCACAACCTGCAGTTACTGATTCTGAAATTGAAGCAAAATTCCCCAGAACATTACCACTCTCTTTACCTCTATATAATTAACGCTACATAATATGAACAATCGTGCATGAGAATGAGGAGATAGATGTCATCCTGTTGAAACAGTGGGAATAAGACACTTGAAAAGAGACTAAATGGAAATGGAGTTTCTCCTTTAATCATTTCCCTGTAAAGTATTATAATTACATTACAGTTGAGTGATACTCTATAATAAAATAGTTAAAGGACCCCTGCACTTTTCAAATACCAGGTCCTCCAGTTCCAGACGCTTCCACATTTATAAAAGCTCCAATTGAATCACGCCATCTGTGTGTCGTCATGAAGCCGTGTGAACCCTGGAAATGATAAGCAAATAGCTTCTTTGGCTGAATATGTTCAGAACATGCAAATTTTGAGGTGATTCTATTTAACAACAGTTTGCTAATGATCATTTAGCAAGCAAAAACACCTTTTTGTTCGCAAGCACTTCAAATTTTAAAGCGAAATAGTGTTACTCAAACTTTTGATGTAAAATAAGAAAGTAAATATAAATCAATTAGACTACCAGATTGAGAATTCATTGAGGGAGATATATAACTATCACTTACCAGCAGAAAAAGTTCTTCTGCACCATTAAAAAGAAAAATGATGGGCCGAGGAGGCATCCAGTCAGCATCCACAACAAGTCTGCTAGTTCCAGCATTGATGCTGCAATAAGAGTAAGAAACCCATATGATGCAGAAAATGTTTATCCAGGTTAATAATCCAAAAATCCAACTAAAGTACTGATACTGCAAAGAGAAGTGTAAAACTAATACGATGAGCAATAAAAATCAAGACTTAAGGATTGGCTAAATGTATACTTTTACGCCACCACCCTGTCTTTGGTTGTTTGATCAACATGACAAAAGGAAAATATATCGAGATACTTGATGAGAACTCAAGGGATTTCTACGTACCAACACATGAACCACAGTCACCAGCACCAGGAGAACAAGTGGACTATCAAAATGCCCATTGACTAGAAGGGAGGATCGGTGTCTTGTGAATCTACGGATGATATCCTGCCATTAGATCAAAATTCAGCTTAAAGTGACATCTCCTGATACGCAAGCACGATGGCTATTGGAAGCTTCATCAACTATTGCATTATTACAAGTTATCTACTCAGGGCTATTAAACATGAAAATCATATCCGTCCATGGATTTTCTATGCAAAAGCCAACCTCCAAAGCAAAACTAGAACGAGCAAACCACAAGTTCTTATTTTTCACATGACCTTTCAGATCTTTCGCGTAATTTATAAAGAAAGGGACGAAGAAGCATTCATACGAGGAGCTCCATGCTTCAGATCTTTCATGAAATTTATAAAGAGAGGGACGAAGGAGCCTTCATGCAAGGAGCTCCATGGATCACTAAATTTGGTGATTTAGTCTTGAAATTTGGAAGGGGGAGGGGGAGAAGCGACAATCTTACAGTCATATTTCAGACATTATAATGGAAAAGTTACCTGGCAACAACATTTGTGTGGTTTCTGTACCCAAATGAAATGCTGTGGCCCAAAAACATCATGTTGAATGATCCCGCAACAGTTGACTCCTCAACCTCGACTCTGTAAAAGTTTCTCAGAATACTTTGGCGGAAGTAGAAAGTTTGTAGAAATTAACAACTTCTAAGATCATAAATGGAAAATCTAATACCTTCAAAAAGAGGAACTCCAGAAAAGAAATTGCAAATTCAATCAGATTTCAAGATATAGATGGAATACATTACTTTAACTTAGGCCCCGCTCGCTTCTTAAACATCTCCAACTGCGATTTGATATATCGAGCAGCTTCTCGTAATCCAGGCGTTCCTTCCTATCAGCACCAGATTCAAATGCTGCATTAAGCCAAACACAAACCAAAAAATACAAGGATTAAGCTATTCCACGGCAACCTCTGCTTTCTCTTGCTCAACCGAGCATGAATTTCCGACTGGCGGACATCTTTTGTCCGAATTAACCAAATGCCGACTCCTCTGTTAGTCATGCTCTTTTTCACCTACCTGAAGTCTAATTAACTCAGCGGACAAATTCTAGTTCCGGATATTATCGCATGAAAACACATTCAAAGTTAAAAACTAAACAGCCGCGCCAAGAGAAGAGCATCGAAGTACGACTAGCTGACTCACCTGACGGCCGCCGATGTCCTGCGCCAGCACGCGGACGTGCTCGACGGCTCGAGCCTCGGAGAACCGATCGGGAGGCGCGTCGACCCCGAGCGGGTCGACGAACTTCATTTGGACCCTGTGGTACACGAGGATCGACATGAGGCCGTACATGGCCGCCAGAGAGAAGAGCAGCTTGAAGCCCGAAGAGTCTCGGGAACTCCAAAACCTCAACGCCATGTTTTCTTCTCTGGCTTCGCCTCCTCAGCTCTTCGGAGCAGGTTCTCTCTTCGCTGGAGGCGCGATCGGCGGCGCGTGCTTGTGTTCGGTGTGTGCTCGGCTCGCGTCTCAGATTGAACGTGCGTATTCGATTGGAGGACAAATGGCTTTCTCGGGAATTAACGACAAGAGTTGAAAGTTCGAAGCAAAAGAGCAGAGACAGTGGGTCGGTCGGTCGAGGTTTCTGGTGATATATGCTGGGGGATCCGTCGGTCGGGAAAGAGTGCGCGGGCGTACTGCCACGTGACGTCCCCCCGCATCTCCACTGTGTCATTTTATTTTTGTTCAAGTAAATTATATTTCGACCAAAAAAAAGTAAAATTATAATATATCCCAAAAAGTAAATTATATTTAGGTTCCATTAATTTTGTCAAAAAAGAACAATCTTACAAATATTTTTTTAAAAAATAATCAGTTACAATGCTTCATACAATTAATCGATAACAAATATTTTCATTTTTCGACAACGAGTTATATCTCAACATTTTAAGGTTAATAAAAGTATTTTAATTTCATCACATTTTGAGCGACAAAAGTTATCATTTTTTAAAAAAATATAAATAAATTATTTTCCAAAACAAAATGGAGCTTTAAAAATTGATTAATGACTGATTAAGAATTTAATTTGGATATTAGCACACAATGCACGCGTGAAACTTGCTAGTAATTTTATCGAAGTAAAGTAAATGGGAAAAAATTATTGAAGTTGGTAGTGACATGATGAAAAATAGTTGTATTTGAGACTTTGGAAGAAGAAGCGGAGGTTTTGTATAACTAGAAAAACAAAATTATGTCCGTTGATATATCAACGCAAAAATAGAGCATAGTACAATTTGAGGGAAATATGAAAATTTTGATTAGCTATTGCTAGCAAAATGCATTGCGTACTTTTTATATTTTAATTGCGATAGTGAATGCGAGATAGTCAATGCAATATAGAGGGATTTTGGGTACCTTTGGAAATTTTGGAAGGCTATCATGATAAAAGAGTTGGTAGAATGATTTAAGAGGAAATGGCTATTCCATAAGTAGATTTTGTTTGTTTCAATTTTGATTTTTGTTAGTTGTGGCTGTGCTAAAAGGGTAAAACAGAGATACACGTTTTTAGCCCTCGTATGTAGCATTAATTTACTAAGGTCAAAATCGGAATAGAAAAGTTCCTAAAATTAAAACTTAGAACCTCTTTTTTCTCTCTTGATGGTTGATAGTTACTATAGATCACATAGCTAGTATAAAAAATTTTAATGGGAGTAAACTGAAATCACACCTCCATTATGTAGACAGAGCCTTGCATTATCTGATAAACGTGAAACAAAATGCCTTGCATGTACCAACGGTTCAATCAAGCCGACTATTACGAGAAGATTTTTTCCTCGCTCGAGGTACCGAAGACCATGTTCAACCCCACTACATGGCATGTCATCCTCCTTGTGATTATCAAAAAATAAGTTTACGGCGCGTTGCGATCCTTAGATGGATCAAATATCTAAAAAAAAAAATAGCTCATACCCACCTTCATGAATATAAGTCTTTAATGGACCTTGTGGTGTAGCTATATCCCTGTGCACAATGATTCAAAAACAATTTTCACCCTAATATAAGTTTTTAATGAACGAAAGAGAAATTCAATCGTTCACGAAAATATTTAAATATAATTTTTACGACGTGGAGAATATTTTTTATGAAAAAATATTTTTAAATTATTTACTTTTTGCGAAAAAAATAAACTTAAAATTTCTTCGCGGGCGAAATGGGTCCCTTCGTCCACCACGTGGAAATTAATGTGAAATGATTGCTTGAGTTGGAGCTGGAGGGACGTGGGTGTCCAGGTTGTGTTTGTGACGATGTTTATGCCTCAGATTTTTTTGGCCAATCGCGGCTAATTCTGCTCCCGTGCTTCGAATGGCCCACTTCCGGACCCTACCGTTGGAAACTTTTGAATCGCGAGCTCGAGATCTTCGACCCGACGCCTCGATATTCAATAAGCATTCGATGATTTGACGAGACAAATGCGCGACTTTCATTAGAGGAAAATTTCGAATAATGGTCGAACTTTCACATTCAAAGGAAGTTTAGAAGGAATATTATCTTTGAGGACTAATCTAGTCTCAGTTCAAACTCACTAGTCAGCTTGCGCATACAATTCGCGTGCTTATTTCAGAGGCTAAAGCTATGGGTAATTTCGTCTGGAATTTTTGTTTGACTCGATATGAAAAATTATGTTAAAGCTAATTCTGAGAGATAGAGAGAGAGAGGAAGTTACATGATTAAATTAAAAGGGAAGCATAGTCCACAAAAACAAAATCGTCATTACAACCATGTATCGATGTTATCCTTAGATGAACCAACCAAGAGAAAGAATGGGGAACACTCAGCCACATTGACACGTCGCGAATAAAAGTTTCTTACATAGTTCGTGTTTGGGGAGAAATAAAAGTTGGAATTTGGGTTCTGGTGGAATAAAATTCCTGGGACCATGGATAGGAATTGGATACTAAATATAACTAACTTCCATTTGTTTTGTAAGGGATTATTAGTGTACCAAAATCATAAACTGCGGCACAAAAGGATTAGATTAAAACATTGAGAAAATCTGCCATGACTAAAGTCTTAAATTTTCTCAAAATTGATTTGCAATCAAGTCATTTAATTAATTATTTTCAATTTGCAAACAAAGCTAGTAAAACTCTTCGTATTACTTTCTTACACGCACGCCCACATACTTTTTTTTGATCTTTACCTGTCATTAATTTGTATTTCATGCATTTGTCTTTTCTGGTCAGCTCGTTTTGTTTTATTTAGTCTTCAGATCCAGTGCGCCATTTTGTATAATGAAAGATTAAAGGAGAGAGCCGTGGTTAGGCCTTTGAAGCGTGCCGCGGGACGAGTTACGTCCCAGCGTTTAGAGCCGTCAAATAGGTAAAAGAAACCATATGTTGTATAAAAGGAGCTTAATGTATTGGGTCATTAACATTTAAAGGACTCACTAAAAATAGATCCAAAAGGTGAGTGTAAATAAATGTGTCAAAAAATTGCGGACACGCATGAGACAATTTTCAACCCATATGGGATAAATTTTAGACACATA
>JAGVVM010000503.1:0-39162 GCA_019149425.1 Psidium friedrichsthalianum | reverse complement strand
TTTCTTTCTCCTAAAAAGCCAAAAGAGAAAAAGGAGATAAAGATGATTTGCCATTTGAAATAAGTCAAAATTAGGGGTGCGCAAATCGGACCGATCAGATCGGGATCGCCTTAACCGGACCCGGACCATTGATTTGGTTCTCGGTTCTATAAGGGTCCAATTCAGATCTTGGTTCCTAAAATTGGAACCGGTGACCGAACTGTTTGGTTTATAATTCCAAGGACATAGGACCAGACCGGTTGAATTTTTATTAGCAAAATATGGTAGAACCGATCCATGGGCAGGAAAAGGAAAATGAACCAATCAATGTTTTTGCACAAATGTGGAGAAAGAATCAATCCAAGTGTGTACAAGGACAAAGAACCAATCCAAGAGTTCGATGTCATGTGCCCACCGTCATTTGCTTCATCCATAAAATTATGGTGCAGTTTTTTTTTGTCATGTCACCAGTCCAATAAAACTGCTTGGGAATAGGACTGGATCTGTTCTGGTAAATTAGGAATCGGGACGACTGGTCTAATTTTCAATTCTTAAAAGGAATCAAATTAGATTGGGAATCAATCACTACTAATCAAAATCCATATTAAGTGTTCTTTGAGTCGCAAGAACTCACCTTTCCCCTTCCAGTTACATTGGATGAAAAGTACAGAGGGCATTTCCCACATGATTCTTATCTTCAGTATCTTCTACTCTACAAGTTCATCCTTTGAAAAAAAAAAAGCCAAAGAAGAAGAAAAATTATCCTATCTTGTCCTGGTCAACAACGGATCGAGCTTATGAGCAAAGAAAGATAAGAATTCTATCCTCGGTATATTGGGAATAGGACACACTCACTTATTGACCTCTTATCTTCTTCTCGAGGGAGCCCATACTTCTCTCTCCCGAAACTTCACACTTTCTCACTCCTTTAAATCCCTCCTGCACCCTCTCTCCTTTTGCCACCGCCGCGGGACCCATCTTAGCCGTCCCCGCGACGGCCCGCCTCCTCTTTCTTCATCTTCGGCCTGCACAATCTCTGTAAAATGGGCCCTCGAGATCTGGAAGACAACCCAGAACACCCTCTAGGTCCCCCGGCCATAGACTCAGGAGGCTTGAGTCGTTTCCAACCATCGTCATCTCTGGAGAGGCACGGATCCCGGAGGAGAGAGGCTCGGCCACTCAGTAGCAGCATGATCACAACGTACGTGCTGGGTTACAAACTTACAACAAGTGGAGGAGATTTTTGGCTTAAACTTCGAATGCTTCTCGGTTCGGTTCGATCCGGTCCAATCGTCTTTCCCCTTTGATTTAGCGTTTGAATTTTTTTTTAAACCCATTTCAACTATGAATAACTTCTAGCCTTTACCTGCCTCACTCACCCTTTTGAAACGCAATACCTCGTTTCAACTACAAACTAACTTCTAGCCGTTTCCTGCCTCCCTCGCCTTAATCTCATCATGTTCTCTCTCGCTCTCTGTCCCTCTCGTACTCTGTTGCTCTAGCACAATGACCGCACCTTGGCCTCGCCTTGTTACACCACCTCACCTCACCAAGTCGCCTCACTCGAGTCAGCTACCTCTCTCGCTCACTTACCCTCAAGGTTTCGCCGTCTTTTCGGATCTCTCTCACATATAAAATTTCCTACTGAATATACAGGATGTCCAAAGAGCCTGCGTAGTCGCCTCGCCTGAGTCAGCTACCCTCTTGCTCGCTTACCCTCAAGGTTATTATCCTCACTCGCCGTCTTTTCGAATTTGGATCTCTCTCGCAAATCTTGAAACTTTCCTCCTTTTCTAAATGTACAAGATGTCCAAAGAGCCTGAGTTAGTTGGCTCCCTTGAGTCAGCTGCCCCTCTCGCTCGCTTACCCTTAAGGTTAGTAACTTGCCAAGATACATGTTTCCAAGATACGCAGACACTTGATGAGGAGGAGTTGGGCAGCTAATGTATAGTGCTACTTCCTTAGGGGCTAAGAGAGTGGCTTATTTTGGAGTGGAAAGTGATGAAGGGCTGGATTAGATCGGTCTTTTGTACATGGTTCTTGCGAGCGACAATGGCATTAGCAATGTTAGGCAGATTAAAAATTCTAGGGCCTTCACAGAGTACGATGAGCAAGGATACTAACCTTGAGGGTAAGCGAGCAAGAGCGGCGGCTGACTCAAGCGAAGTGACTACGTGGGCTCTTTGGACATCCTGTATATTCAGTAGGAAAGTTTATATGCAAGAGAGATCCGAAAAGGCAGCGAAACTTGAGGGTAAGTGATCGAGAGAGGCGGCTGACTCGGGCGAGGCGACTTGGCAAGGTGAGGCGCGTAGCGAGGCGAGGCCGCGGTATCGTCATTGTGCTAGAGAAACAGAGTATGGAAGGGATAGAGAGTGAGAGAGAACACGATGAGATTAAGGTGAGGGACGTAGGAAACGGCTAGAAGTTAGTTTGTAGTTGAAACGAGGTACTGCGTTTCAAAAGGGTGAGTGAGGCAGGTAACGGCTAGAAGTCATTGATGGTTGAAATGGGTTTCAAAAAAATTCAAACGCTAAATCAAAGGGGAAAGACGACCGGACCAGATCGAACCGAACCGAGAAGCATCCGGAGTTTAAGCCAAAAATCTCCTCCACTTGTTGTAAGTTTGTAACCCAGCATGTGTGTCGTGATTGTGCTGCTGCTGAGTGACCGAGCCTCTCTCCTCCGGGATCCCCACCTCCCTAGAGATGTTGATGGTCGGAAATGACTC
Source organism: Psidium friedrichsthalianum (assembly GCA_019149425.1). Classification (NCBI taxonomy): domain Eukaryota; kingdom Viridiplantae; phylum Streptophyta; class Magnoliopsida; order Myrtales; family Myrtaceae; genus Psidium; species Psidium friedrichsthalianum. The sequence goes on along the minus strand of JAGVVM010000503.1, from coordinate 36,452 downwards.
GAGCCTCCTGAGTTTGTAGCCAGGGGACCTAGAGGGTGTCCTGAGTCGTCTTCTAGATCTCGAGGGCCCATTTTACAGAGATTGCGGAGGCCGAAGATGAAGAAAAAGGAGGCGGGCCATCGATGGGATGGCTAAGATGGGTCCTGCGGCGGTGGCAGAAGGAGAGAGGGTGAAGGAGGGATTTGGAGGAGTGAGAAAGTGTGAAATTTTGGGAGAAAGAAGTATTAGCTCCCTCGAGAAGAAGACAAGAAGTCAACAAGTGAATGTGTCCTATTCCCAATATATTGAGGATAGAATTCTTATCTTTCTTTGCTCATAAGCTCGACCCGTTGTTGACCAGGACAAGATAGGAGAATTTTTCTTCTTCTTTGGCTTTTTTTTTTGTCAAAGGATGAATTTGCAGAAATAGCAAATACTAAAGATACGAATCCTGTGGGAAATGCCCTATGTACTTTTCATCCAATGTAACTGGAAGGGAAATGTGAGTTCTTGCAACTCAAGTAACACTTAATGTGGATTTTGATTAGTAGTGATCGATTCCTAATCTGATTTGATTCCTTTTAAGAATCGAAAATTAGACCGATGGTCTCGATTCCTAATTTGCCAAAACCGATCCGTCTGATTCCCAAGCGGCTCTATTGGACTGGTGACATAACAAAAAAAAACTACGCCATAATTTGATAGATGAAGCAAATGACAGTGGGCACATGTCATCGAACTCTTAGATTGGTTCTTTTTCCTTGTACACACTTGGATTGGTTCTTTCTCCACATTTGTGCAAAAATGTAGATCGGTTCATTTTCCTTTTCCTGCTCATGGATTAGTTCTACCATAATTTGCTAATGAAAATTCAACCAGTTCGTTCCTGTGTCCTTAGAATCATAAACCAAACTATTCGGTTACCAGTTCCAATTTTAGGAGTTGAGAACTAAATTAGACCCTTATAGAACCGAGAACCAAATCAACGGTCCAGGTCTGATTTGCGCACCACTAATTTTGACTTATTTCAAGTGGCAAATCATCTTTATGTCCTTTTTCTCTTTTGGCTTTTTAGGAGAAAGAAATCAAACCCTAGCTAGCAATGGAGAAGACATAGATTTGGATGAGAGAGGATGCCTCTTCTTGATTTACTGGATGCTGCACGTCATGTGCTTGAAATCTCATTTTGACTTTTTGTGATTAGTGTTCCAGGACAGTCCCATTCGATTGATTAATTACCATATATCACATAAGATGTTGATTAGGATGTTTATGCCAATCTCTTATTGGATATAATCACGCCATGTATGTGCCACGTGTTGGTTGGGGAGGGCCGGGTTTCCTTTGTATCGTCGAAGTGTCCAAACTAAGCATTTTCTTGATGTTTCACTTGGATCATGTGGAGAGAGCTCTACAGAGAGACACTGGGAGGAATGCTTTTGTATTTCTTTAGTGGATGATCAAACGAAAAGGATGACACCTCTTTATATAATAGAAGATCTCGGATTATAACCGTTGATCTCTATTAAATCCAAAGGCTAAAATCGCATCTTCCATCTACCTAACCACCGACATTAATTAGGAAACTTCTAGAGCTACGAGATAATTATAGTATCGCCAGCCCTTGAAAATATTCTAAAAAATCTTAGGCAAATCCTAGAGGACCAAGACACATTAAATCTTGGGTTCTTTTTGGCCGGATCTATTGACGTGCATGTGAGAAGGGCCAAGGTTTTCATGCCCTAACTGGTCAATGTTGAATATTGTTCTACTATGAGGTAGAACTAAACCTGAATATGCTCCACATGCAAATCATACGAGACACTGATCAAAACTAATTTTTAAAGACTATGACATGGTCGTAATTCCTCAAAGTGGCGTGATTTTTTTTTTAAAAAAGCATTATTATCAAAAGCTGTTAGAATTTCTTCTCCTTTTTAAAATAAAACCTTTTGGAAATTGGCTGACAATCTAGTCCATTTGGCACCTAATTGGCGCCATGTTTCTTAAAGACGATGAGAAGAGGCCGGACCGAATTATTTGAGGATCGCGCGCAAGTATAAGGGAGGGTTTGGTTCAACATTTTCAAAGCTCCTTGAGACCCCAAAGCCCATTGGGAAAAATTTTGGGCGTTTGGCAAGTATTTTAAAAGAGCTTTGGGATGAAAGTTAGCATTAGGAATGCTGAAAGCTCAATGCTGGTCCTAAGGAGCATTGAGCTTTTAGCATTTTTGGAATGCTAAAGCCCCAATTAATGAAAATTACTCAACTACCTATTTTACCCACAAAATTTTAGTAAAAATCCATTTTTGCCCTTTTTAAAAAATGCAACCCTAGATCTATGCTCCCCCTGCCCTTATTCATGCCGTTTCTCTCTGCACTTCGCCTCCCCCGACCTCCTCACTTGCCATTCGTTCGCGTTGCTAGCTCCACAACCTGCGTTCCATCTGCTCTTCATCTCTCCAGGTGAGATTTTCTAATGCCCTGCAATTCGAAGAAACGTCATTTTGAAGCTTGGACTCGTGCTCTCTGTTCGTTAGATCTGCAACTTAGTTTTCTCTATTCCTTCCTCGCAAAAGAGCACTGATCTAGGGTTTTGGATCTCCTCAATTTCACCCGCCTTTCGTCTTGGCCTGCGGATCGGGTACGCAACATCTCTCTCCCCACTTAATTTTACTATTCTATGCTCTTTGATTCCACCGTTTCTTTCGAATTGCTTTTCACGGGGATCACTCTCACGCTTTCGCTGCCTCTAAAGCGTCGTAGATTGGCCACCTCTAGATTCCCTAGTTCTTGGACCGCATGTGGAAATTTTACTGAGGTTTGATTCCACTTGATTTTCTCGTTGCATAGCTTGGTACTGGAATTCTTCATTGTTTGTAAATCAGAAGATTAGAGAGCGCATATTTCAACACCGCAAGTCTGACTTCCGTAGATAAAGAAGCCATCTTCCACCCACTTAAAACTCTTCTCAAATCTTTGTATCATTGGAGGCGAAACCTAGACAGTTTATGCTTTATGAGTGGATCTGAACGACAATGTCAAATAAAGCTTAAATCCTTACAGACAAGAATGCGAGACATTTCTTGCACATTTACATTCTAGCCCACAGATTCAGTTTTAGTCTAAAAAGAACCTAAAGACATAGCATTATTCCTCTAAAGTGCAGAATTTTGTTGATGTCATCCTTCATGATAATGATGGTGTCATCTGCAAATAAGCTATGAAAACTTCAATGCTTGCAAATGAAGTTTTCATAGCTTATTTGCAGATGACACCATCATTATCATGAAGGATGACATCAACAAAATTCTGCACTTTAGAGGAATAATGCTATGTCTTTAGGTTCTTTTTAGACTAAAACTGAATCTGTGGGCTAGAATGTAAATGTGCAAGAAATGTCTCGCATTCTTGTCTGTAAGGATTTAAGCTTTATTTGACATTGTCGTTCAGATCCACTCATAAAGCATAAACTGTCTAGGTTTCGCCTCCAATGATACAAAGATTTGAGAAGAGTTTTAAGTGGGTGGAAGATGGCTTCTTTATCTACGGAAGTCAGACTTGCGGTGTTGAAATATGCGCTCTCTAATCTTCTGATTTACAAACAATGAAGAATTCCAGTACCAAGCTATGCAACGAGAAAATCAAGTGGAATCAAACCTCAGTAAAATTTCCACATGCGGTCCAAGAACTAGGGAATCTAGAGGTGGCCAATCTACGACGCTTTAGAGGCAGCGAAAGCGTGAGAGTGATCCCCGTGAAAAGCAATTCGAAAGAAACGGTGGAATCAAAGAGCATAGAATAGTAAAATTAAGTGGGGAGAGAGATGTTGCGTACCCGATCCGCAGGCCAAGACGAAAGGCGGGTGAAATTGAGGAGATCCAAAACCCTAGATCAGTGCTCTTTTGCGAGGAAGGAATAGAGAAAACTAAGTTGCAGATCTAACGAACAGAGAGCACGAGTCCAAGCTTCAAAATGACGTTTCTTCGAATTGCAGGGCATTAGAAAATCTCACCTGGAGAGATGAAGAGCAGATGGAACGCAGGTTGTGGAGCTAGCAACGCGAACGAATGGCAAGTGAGGAGGTCGGGGGAGGCGAAGTGCAGAGAGAAACGGCATGAATAAGGGCAGGGGGAGCATAGATCTAGGGTTGCATTTTTTAAAAAGGGCAAAAATGGATTTTTACTAAAATTTTGTGGGTAAAATAGGTAGTTGAGTAATTTTCATTAATTGGGGCTTTAGCATTCCAAAAATGCTAAAAGCTCAATGCTCCTTAGGACCAGCATTGAGCTTTCAGCATTCCTAATGCTAACTTTCATCCCAAAGCTCTTTTAAAATACTTGCCAAACGCCCAAAATTTTTCCCAATGGGCTTTGGGGTCTCAAGGAGCTTTGAAAATGTTGAACCAAACCCTCCCTTATACTTGCGCGCGATCCTCAAATAATTCCGGTCCGGCCTCTTCTTCATCGTCTTTTAAGAAACATGGCGCCAATTAGGTGCCAAATGGACTAGATTGTCAGCCAATTTCCCAAAAGGTTTTATTTTAAAAAGGAGAAGAAATTCTAACAGCTTTTGATAATAATGCTTTTTTAAAAAAAAAATCACGCCACTTTGAGGAATTACGACCATGTCATAGTCTTTAAAAATTAGTTTTGATCAGTGTCTCGTATGATTTGCATGTGGAGCATATTCAGGTTTAGTTCTACCTCATAGTAGAACAATATTCAACATTGACCAGTTAGGGCATGAAAACCTTGGCCCTTCTCACATGCACGTCAATAGATCCGGCCAAAAAGAACCCAAGATTTAATGTGTCTTGGTCCTCTAGGATTTGCCTAAGATTTTTTAGAATATTTTCAAGGGCTGGCGATACTATAATTATCTCGTAGCTCTAGAAGTTTCCTAATTAATGTCGGTGGTTAGGTAGATGGAAGATGCGATTTTAGCCTTTGGATTTAATAGAGATCAACGGTTATAATCCGAGATCTTCTATTATATAAAGAGGTGTCATCCTTTTCGTTTGATCATCCACTAAAGAAATACAAAAGCATTCCTCCCAGTGTCTCTCTGTAGAGCTCTCTCCACATGATCCAAGTGAAACATCAAGAAAATGCTTAGTTTGGACACTTCGACGATACAAAGGAAACCCGGCCCTCCCCAACCAACACGTGGCACATACATGGCGTGATTATATCCAATAAGAGATTGGCATAAACATCCTAATCAACATCTTATGTGATATATGGTAATTAATCAATCGAATGGGACTGTCCTGGAACACTAATCACAAAAAGTCAAAATGAGATTTCAAGCACATGACGTGCAGCATCCAGTAAATCAAGAAGAGGCATCCTCTCTCATCCAAATCTATGTCTTCTCCATTGCTAGCTAGGGTTTGATTTCTTTCTCCTAAAAAGCCAAAAGAGAAAAAGGACATAAAGATGATTTGCCACTTGAAATAAGTCAAAATTAGTGGTGCGCAAATCAGACCTGGACCGTTGATTTGGTTCTCGGTTCTATAAGGGTCTAATTTAGTTCTCAACTCCTAAAATTGGAACTGGTAACCGAATAGTTTGGTTTATGATTCTAAGGACACAGGAACGAACTGGTTGAATTTTCATTAGCAAATTATGGTAGAACTAATCCATGAGCAGGAAAAGGAAAATGAACCGATCTACATTTTTGCACAAATGTGGAGAAAGAACCAATCCAAGTGTGTACAAGGAAAAAGAACCAATCTAAGAGTTCGATGACATGTGCCCACTGTCATTTGCTTCATCTATCAAATTATGGCGTAGTTTTTTTTGTTATGTCACCAGTCCAATAGAGCCGCTTGGGAATCAGACGGATCGGTTTTGGCAAATTAGGAATCGAGACCATCGGTCTAATTTTCGATTCTTAAAAGGAATCAAATCAGATTAGGAATCGATCACTACTAATCAAAATCCACATTAAGTGTTACTTGAGTTGCAAGAACTCACATTTCCCTTCCAGTTACATTGGATGAAAAGTACATAGGGCATTTCCCACAGGATTCGTATCTTTAGTATTTGCTATTTCTGCAAATTCATCCTTTGACAAAAAAAAAAGCCAAAGAAGAAGAAAAATTCTCCTATCTTGTCCTGGTCAACAACGGGTCGAGCTTATGAGCAAAGAAAGATAAGAATTCTATCCTCAATATATTGGGAATAGGACACATTCACTTGTTGACTTCTTGTCTTCTTCTCGAGGGAGCTAATACTTCTTTCTCCCAAAATTTCACACTTTCTCACTCCTCCAAATCCCTCCTTCACCCTCTCTCCTTCTGCCACCGCCGCAGGACCCATCTTAGCCATCCCATCGATGGCCCGCCTCCTTTTTCTTCATCTTCGGCCTCCGCAATCTCTGTAAAATGGGCCCTCGAGATCTAGAAGACGACTCAGGACACCCTCTAGGTCCCCTGGCTACAAACTCAGGAGGCTCGAGTCATTTCCGACCATCAACATCTCTAGGGAGGTGGGGATCCCGGAGGAGAGAGGCTCGGTCACTCAGCAGCAGCACAATCACGACACACATGCTGGGTTACAAACTTACAACAAGTGGAGGAGATTTTTGGCTTAAACTCCGGATGCTTCTCGGTTCGGTTCGATCTGGTCCGGTCGTCTTTCCCCTTTGATTTAGCGTTTGAATTTTTTTGAAACCCATTTCAACCATCAATGACTTCTAGCCGTTACCTGCCTCACTCACCCTTTTGAAACGCAGTACCTCGTTTCAACTACAAACTAACTTCTAGCCGTTTCCTACGTCCCTCACCTTAATCTCATCGTGTTCTCTCTCACTCTCTATCCCTTCCATACTCTGTTTCTCTAGCACAATGACGATACCGCGGCCTCGCCTCGCTACGCGCCTCACCTTGCCAAGTCGCCTCGCCCGAGTCAGCCGCCTCTCTCGATCACTTACCCTCAAGGTTTCGCTGCCTTTTCGGATCTCTCTTGCATATAAACTTTCCTACTGAATATACAGGATGTCCAAAGAGCCCACGTAGTCACTTCGCTTGAGTCAGCCGCCGCTCTTGCTCGCTTACCCTCAAGGTTAGTATCCTTGCTCATCGTACTCTGTGAAGGCCCTAGAATTTTTTAATCTGCCTAACATTGCTAATGCCATTGTCGCTCGCAAGAACCATGTACAAAAGACCGATCTAATCCAGCCCTTCATCACTTTCCACTCCAAAATAAGCCACTCTCTTAGCCCCTAAGGAAGTAGCACTATACATTAGCTGCCCAACTCCTCCTCATCAAGTGTCTGCGTATCTTGGAAACATGTATCTTGGCAAGTTACTAACCTTAAGGGTAAGCGAGCGAGAGGGGCAGCTGACTCAAGGGAGCCAACTAACTCAGGCTCTTTGGACATCTTGTACATTTAGAAAAGGAGGAAAGTTTCAAGATTTGCGAGAGAGATCCAAATTCGAAAAGACGGCGAGTGAGGATAATAACCTTGAGGGTAAGCGAGCAAGAGGGTAGCTGACTCAGGCGAGGCGACTACGCAGGCTCTTTGGACATCCTGTATATTCAGTAGGAAATTTTATATGTGAGAGAGATCCGAAAAGACGGCGAAACCTTGAGGGTAAGTGAGCGAGAGAGGTAGCTGACTCGAGTGAGGCGACTTGGTGAGGTGAGGTGGTGTAACAAGGCGAGGCCAAGGTGCGGTCATTGTGCTAGAGCAACAGAGTACGAGAGGGACAGAGAGCGAGAGAGAACATGATGAGATTAAGGCGAGGGAGGCAGGAAACGGCTAGAAGTTAGTTTGTAGTTGAAACGAGGTATTGCGTTTCAAAAGGGTGAGTGAGGCAGGTAAAGGCTAGAAGTTATTCATAGTTGAAATGGGTTTAAAAAAAAATTCAAACGCTAAATCAAAGGGGAAAGACGATTGGACCGGATCGAACCGAACCGAGAAGCATTCGAAGTTTAAGCCAAAAATCTCCTCCACTTGTTGTAAGTTTGTAACCCAGCACGTACGTTGTGATCATGCTGCTACTGAGTGGCCGAGCCTCTCTCCTCCGGGATCCGTGCCTCTCCAGAGATGACGATGGTTGGAAACGACTCAAGCCTCCTGAGTCTATGGCCGGGGGACCTAGAGGGTGTTCTGGGTTGTCTTCCAGATCTCGAGGGCCCATTTTACAGAGATTGTGCAGGCCGAAGATGAAGAAAGAGGAGGCGGGCCGTCGCGGGGACGGCTAAGATGGGTCCCGCGGCGGTGGCAAAAGGAGAGAGGGTGCAGGAGGGATTTAAAGGAGTGAGAAAGTGTGAAGTTTCGGGAGAGAGAAGTATGGGCTCCCTCGAGAAGAAGATAAGAGGTCAATAAGTGAGTGTGTCCTATTCCCAATATACCGAGGATAGAATTCTTATCTTTCTTTGCTCATAAGCTCGACCTGTTGTTGACCAGGACAAGATAGGATAATTTTTCTTCTTCTTTGGCTCTTTTTTTTTTTTGTCAAAGGATGAACTTGTAGAGTAGAAGATACTGAAGATAAGAATCATGTGGGAAATGCCCTCTGTACTTTTCATCCAATGTAACTGGAAGGGGAAAGGTGAGTTCTTGCGACTCAAAGAACACTTAATATGGATTTTGATTAGTAGTGATTGATTCCCAATCTGATTTGATTCCTTTTAAGAATTGAAAATTAGGCCGGTCGTCCCGATTCCTAATTTGCCAGAACAGATCCAGTCCTATTCCCAAGCGGTTTTATTGGACTGGTGACATGACCAAAAAAAACTGCACCATAATTTTATGGATGAAGCAAATGACGGTGGGCACATGACATCGAACTCTTGGATTGGTTCTTTGTCCTTGTACACACTTGGATTGATTCTTTCTCCACATTTGTGCAAAAACATTGATCGGTTCATTTTCCTTTTCCTGCCCATGGATCGGTTCTACCATAATTTGCTAATAAAAATTCAACCGGTCTGGTCCTATGTCCTTGGAATTATAAACCAAACGGTTCAGTCACCGGTTCCAATTTTAGGAACCAAGAATTGAATTGGACCCTTATAGAACCGAGAACCAAATCAATGGTCCAGGTCCGGTTAGGGCGATCCTGATCTGATCGGTCCGATTTGTGCACCCCTAATTTTGACTTATTTCAATTGGCAAATCATCTTTATGTCCTTTTTCTCTTTTGGCTTTTTAGGAGAAAGAAATCAAACCCTAGCCCGCAATAGAGAAGACATAGATTTGGACGAGAGAGGATGCCTCTTCTTGATTTACTGGATGATGCACGTCACGTGCTTGAAATCTCATTTTGACATTTTGTCATTAGTGTTCCAGGATAGTCCCATTCGATTGATTAATTACTGTATATCACATAAGATATTGATGAGGATGTTTATGCCAATCTCTTATCAGATATAATCACACCATGCATGTGTCACGCGTTGGTTGGGGAGGGTTAGGTTTCCTTTGTATCGTCAAAGCATCCAAACTAAGGATTTTCGAAGCATCCAAACTAAGGATTTTCTTGATGTTTCACCCGGGTCTCGTAGAGAACACCCGGGTCTCGTAGAGAGAGTTCTACAGAGAGACTCTGGGAGGAATGATTTTGTATTTCTCTTGTAGATGATCAAATGAAAAGGATGACACCTCTTTATATAATAAAGGATCTCGGATTATAACCGTTGATCTCTATTAAATCCAAAGGCTAAAATCGCATCTTCCATCTACCTAACCACCGACAATAATTAGGAAACTTCTAGAACTACGAGACAATTTTAGTATCTTCAGCCCATGAAAATATTCTAGAAAATCTTAGACAAATCCTAGAGGACCAAGGCACATTAAATCTTGGGGTTCTTTTTTGGCCAGATCTCTTGATATGCATGTGACAAGGGCCAAGGTTTTTATGCCCTAACTGGTCAATCATGAATATTGTTCTACTATGAGGTAGAACTAAACCTGAATATGCTCCACATGCAAATCATACAAGACACCGATCAAAACTAATTTTAAAGACTATGACGTGGTTGTAATTCCTCAAAGTGGCGTGATTTTTTTTAAAAGCATTATTACCAAAAGCTGTCGGAATTTCTTCTCCTTTTTAAAATAAACCCTTTTGGGAATTTGGCCGACAATCTAGTCCATTTGGCACCTAATTGGCGCCATGTTTCTTAAAAGAACGTTTTTTTTTTAAAAGGAAAGAAAAGAAGAGGAAAAGAAAATCACCACCATCGCTCAAACTGGAGTAGCTCGAAGCTGCTCGATTATACGAACTAGAAAAAATTTGAAGACTCAGCCACACAAATTCAAAGTTTTGAATCGTAATTGCATTTGTGTGGTAGGTTTAAGGATCTCGATTGCAACTATCCTAACAAAATAAATACCAGCATCTCAGTCAGCAAAAATTCATGATGGCCAAAATGCTGCATAGATTTTTGTATCCAAATGTATTTCGATCGTGGAATAAGAATTCGTTCTTTAAGAAGTTGATGGGTGTTTCTTCTTTTTGTCACCACCTTTTATAAATATATCCCAAAGTCTAGCGCAACTTGTTTGACGGGCACAACATATGGTGCAAGAATTTTTGTCAATCCCACGTGCTGTGCTTTTCGTATATTCACTGTTTCCGTTAAACGAGAACTGGAGGAGGTTAGGTTGCGTTCGATTCAAACACTTTTATTCTCTCTTTTGCTTTCTTCTTTATGACCAGCGCATTGATTAATGATATGATATATCATAGGGGTGAGCGGTTCCAGGTTCCGTACAGGTTCTACCTAAAACATGGAACCTACCCGTTTATACAGGTTCCTCATTTTGTGAAATCTGAAACCTACCCTACATATCTTGAAACCTAAAACCTACGCTGTCACAGATTCCAAGGTCGGTTCCAGGTTCCACCCAGGTTCTACATGTATTCTTAGTTGAACGATTACAGTGAATAATCACATTTAATGACCATCGCCTACTGCTAAAATTCACTGACCACAACTCATATTTAGAGACGAAAAATATGAAACATTAACAAAGTAAAAGTCTTAATGATAAAGTGATTTCGGATTACACACTCAGCATTAGATATTATGGAATACCGCAGGATGACGCAAAGACATATACCAAGAAAAAATATAAAAACTACCCGTCAGAATAGATTCCCTAATTTTTGGAACCTAAAATCTACTCTCCATACCTTGGAACCTGGAACCGATCAGTTCCATCGGTCCGGTTCTTCAGGTTTCAGGTTCTACTCTGGAACCATGCTCACCCCAAATATATCACTGCAAACACTGATCTTTGACGAATTGGATGCAGAGTTTCAAAGAAAACAATTGATGATGAATGAATGGCTTTGGCTTTTAACTTGATGATAGCCATTTTCTTTTCTACCTTCTAATTAATCATGACTTAGAATTTGGAAAGAAGAGTCGAGAGAGCGAGAGGAATGAGAATTTTGAATGGAAAAATGGAATTTTTATTTACTTGTATTGGGAATTTTCGTGAGAAGAAGCAGAGAGGTTATAAAAACCTTCTGTTTCTTCATTCTTCCACCTTAAAATAAATGGCCTCGAAGGATTAAAGTAGAGAGATGAGATTACACGCACGCAATCTATTCTGCAGAGCTGGTGGCACATGATCTTTGGACTCGAGGGAAATGATTAATCATAATCTGTGCACACTTTAATAATGAACAGTGAATACACGTAAATCTCACTCGCATTAGTAATAATCCCCCATTGGTGAATGCTTTGATGCAGGGCAATATTAAGAGAATCTACTTTTCCGATGATAGGAATCGACTTTTATCTTTTGCACCAAAATCTTGTCCAGAGAGGAGACAAAAGGCGAAATGGCTGAGAAGATTTGAAGAAAAAGGACCCGTCCCGTTCTCAAGTCCTCGAGAAACTCCAATGGAAGATTTTTGATTTTTTCCATCATAATCGTGCACCTTGTGATCATCCCCAAGGTGAAATAGCTTCAATAGCAGAGTTAATCAAGCTTAGAATAATGCAAAATGATACAAATAGTCCTTGAATTTTGATTAAGATGAGTATGGTTCAAAAGTTTAAGGATCATATCAATCAAATTAAAAGTTGAGGGGTCATTTATGAGCCATTATTCCTAGAATAATTACTACATGACCGAGGAAGAGTACTGGGAAAATTTAGTCCATTAAAAATTGACACGACCGCAAAACACCTCCATAAAATTGATTTGACGAAACAAAATCGTCCTCTCATATTTGTTTTTTAGTTGCCTTAAGATTTCTACTTTAATGGGCGCAACACAAGTAGGGGTGATCGGTTCCCGATCTGGTCTGGTTCCCCTCAAGAACTGGGAACAGGGCCGGTGGTCCTAGTTCCTAATTTATCAGAACCGAGAACTGGACCGGATCGGACTGGACCGACAAATGGACCGAACCGGACCGGACTGGACCGGAGCAAAAAAAAATGTAACTCAAATTATACTCTAATTGTTGAAATCAATAACGTTATAGGACTTCAATGTCTATATAAAATGACTTCCTAGTAGCAAAAAATAAGAAGCCCAACGAGCCAAAAGAGATTTAGGGACCAAATTAAGAAAAAAAAATAAAAAAAGGACCGGTCTGGTCTAAGCGGTCCGGTCCTAGGAATCGGGAATCGGGAACCGGACCGTCCGGTCACCGATCCCAATTTTAGGAACTGGGAACCGGACCGGACCTCTATAGAACCGGGAACCGGAACATCGGTCCCGGTCCGGTCCGGACGGTCCCGGTCTGGGTGGTCCAAGTTGCTCACCCCTAAACACAAGCGCAATTTAAAAAAAGCAAAAACGTGAGACAAAATTGGATGCACTTAAATCGGAAATACAAAGTGTACCACAATCTCGCCAAGTGTCTTTTGTAGAATAAGTGGGTTCACTCCTTTTTCTCAAACTTCTCCTTTTACCAATGACTGAGAGTCTCAGTCTGAGACGAAGTGGTGGTGAAGCAAAAGCCAAAATTTGTCACTTAAAAACGAGGATTGTAGAGATAGATTTATACATCATGGTGGGAGATTTATCATGTTTCTATACTTATTTCATAACGACTTCTTCATTTAAAAATAAGAAAAGGAATTTTAGCCTGTTCCCCCTCAACTGTTGTTTACAAAAAAATTAAAATAAATAAATAAACTTATCACGATTACACCAATTTGAGAGTTTTTCATAAATTTATCACTCGTATCCCGGTGTAGAGATTTGACAACACATCTGCTATAAACTTGCTGCCATACGTCTTTAGATACCACACATTCCATGATTGGTGATCTCTTGACCCCAAGTGGGATTCATAAATAACACAGCACTCGTTCATTGTGTGTGTTAATACAAAATGGCCAGTCAGCATGTAAAGAAGCTATGCTTTGGTGCGTTAGTGGAGAACCAAATCAGCTTGGGCTACTCCACTTTCTTCGCTTCTTTGTAGATAAAACGCTGCCTTGAGTTGGTAGACAGTCACACGAAGATGATTGATCAATACTCTTGCATTAGGCTACTTGCATCTGCTATCTTCGATAACATCGGTAAACTTGGCTGAAGAGAGACCAGAATCACACCCAATCCTTCTTCCGAAGATTTCCAGCAAAGCGCCCAATGAATGCCATAGATTCTGCGGCAAAAGAGTGCTCTTTCCATCCAAAATCACATATTTAATAAAAGGTCTAAACTCCCCGTCTAAGCTTGATCACTTTCCTCCAAACATAAGAGGAATTAGCAGAAGAAGCAACCCGCCATATGCTTTTATACTTCAAGAGATAAGCTTCAACCCAATTTATGCAAAGGGATCCAAATTCCACCAATAGCAACCAAATTTACTTCTCTGCTACAGCTTTGTTCCATTGGTATATTTGCTTCCCCTTCCTGCTTTGGTAGATAAACAATCTCCCATTTCACTTTCAGTCCCGCCAACTTATCATCAGTACCAGTTGAAAGAAAGGATTTACAACATCTCTCTATTGCTTTGATGACTTTTTTTTGGGCACCACGAAGATAATGCACCACTAAGAGACAATGTCATATAGGACTGAGCTTAAGAGTTGTAACCTGCCAACAAAGGACGACCTCCTAGTAGTCCAACTTCTAAACCAACGCAAAAGTCTCTTAATGAGAAAAACCAGTATTTGGATCACCAAGCTTTGGTTAGGTAATTCTAGATATTTGTTTATGGAAAGCTTCCTCACCTTGCTGCAGATGCCCCAATTCAAGTCTAATTTTCTGCTCTGCCTCAGTTAAACTGTCAGAGTGATTAATCCTAAGATCATGCTGGACAGCAGCAAGCTCAAGTTTTAAAAAAAAAAAAATTTATTTCCATTTTCTCAGGCAACAGGTCCTCGAAAGTGGATATCCAGTCATCACTTTATTCCAAACAGAAAGCCCAATTTCATTGTACTCATCATGATCTGTCCAGAAGTACAGAAGTACTTCAAAGACTTGTTGGATTGAACTTCATCGATCTTAACTGAAGTAGAGCATAAGTATCTACGGTCTGATGAAGGATTGGAGAAGTGACCGTTTGGCCCATCTAGCCGCTAAGTTAAACACATCACCCACACAGATAAAAGGATGCATAAAGCTCAACTGAAGAGATGCACTGCTCTGTTGCTACTTTTCGGTGCCCACTGCCTTGGAAGTTCAAGATCTAAAAACTGAGGATGTAGCTCGTCAACGGGTGGTTTATCACAGGATGATTTTTCTGCTCCTACCACAGATAATTTTCACAGTACAACGCATGCATCAACAGTCTAGAAACTTCATCATACATACTGTGTTTATTTCTTCGTTGGCATGAAAAGACGCACAATAATTTGTTACAGAACAGACACTTGAGTTCCAGAGACTGGAATCATTCTAAAAGCGGTGCTGATGAAAGTTATGCTCCGATACTGCTTGCTTGTTCTTTTTTCAAGAGTCGCTGACATTGGAAGTCTATCATCATTATTATCAATAAATTGGGAAAATACCCAGCAAAGACATATTTGTACAAAGGTGGGCAGAGAAAACCAAGATACTTTGACAATGACAAGAGAAAAGCAAACCTTTGAGCAAATAGGCAAAAGAAGTAAGCCAAGCCAAACCACTCAAAGCTGCGTAAATATTAAGTGTCGCTGGACAGGCAGGCAGCCCTTTTTCATCAAAATTCAACTTTTTTTCTCCGCTGATTATTAGGTAAAGACCAGCCTTTCCACATCTTAATAGCAACGCAGGTAGATCAGTGGATGATGAGGCGTTTCAAAGGTTCTTGCTTGTTCTTAATTTACAAGGCTTAGACTGTCACAATGCGAGAATCACATGGCCCGGCCCATGCGGTTCGCTTCTTGGCTGGGTCAAGTAGTTATGACTCAACCCGATCATTTTGGAGCAGATGCGAAACTCCTGTGGTAAGTAATGCTTAGAGGTTGCTACACCTGTTTCATCTCAACCCCCCAATGGAAAGGAAAGAGAATTTGTGTGGACCTAGCCTACACGGGTCTTATTTCCACATCCTCAGATTTCAGAAGTTAAGGTTGATTCCAGTGATATGTCACGATCCCAAGAGTTTCCTCCAATTTTGAGGTTTGGTCCTTGATATTTGTCGTTTGCTTTGTCATGGACACATGGCCATCGGAAGGAACAATAATTCCATAATAGTAAGTAACGCCAAGCAATGCCAAAACTTACGCCGTTGGATATTATTGAAGCATGCATCCTCTCATATTAATGTGGCATTCATGTGGCATGCAACAAACCTAGCTAGTACTGCAAATCCGAAATTTCAAGCGCCAAATCAACCTACCTCTTTCCCTACTCCATTAAGTCATGTGATTTAACCAGAGCATCACATCAGCAGGCATTTAATATGTCGACCACCATTAAGAGATCACACAAACATCTTCTTGAGCCTAAAGAATTTGTCCGTGTAGATTATATACATGCAGAAAAATAAATAAAAAAGGAAAAGTAGGAATGATCTCTGATTTTACAATAAACACACAATTGCTATCTTTTCATATTTCATTGTCCCTAACTCCCACTACCGTTTCCCACTCTATGTTTTACCTAGTGCAATGCAATTTCCCCGCCCATAATCTCAATTAGAAGTTCCAAGCCACTTTCCATTAAGTCCAACCTAAAAGCCACTCAGGTCAGGAGTAGAACCAACGGGATATATTAAAGACTAGCTAGCACACACCATTGACATTAAGGGTGAGCATGGTTCCAGGGTAGAACCGAAAACCGGAGAACCGAACTTGTGGTTCTGGTTCGGTTCCGTATTCTAATAAATTAGGGTCCGGTTCCCGATTCCGCATTTTGAAGAACCGCTGGTTCCAGTTTCGATTTTCGGTTCTTTGTGGAACCGGAATCGGAACCGAAACCGGAACCATCATTTTTAAACCCTAATTTTCTACTTTCTACTTTCTTTTTCTACTTTCTACTTCTATTCTTCTCACTTCTTCCTCTAAACCTTTCAATGCCATCCCTTAGTCTACTCTATGTTCTTCCTCTGAAACTTAAATGCAGCCGAACTTTGGGTCTGTCCCTCTCACCATCACCGCCCCAGAGAGCATAGCACACAATGGGAATTTGGCTAAGATACTGGTTGCAGAGGAATCAAACTCTTCCAAATACGATTTTCAGCTCCATAGGCAAATTAGTGCCAATTCAAGAAACACAACAAGCCAATTCTGGCCACTGCAGCTGGAGAATGATCAATCCATGTTGGAGACGATGAGGTCGTTCTTCCCGATGAGCTCGGCCGCATCATTCATCAATTTCAGCAGCTACCCATCCGAGATTATGTCGAGTAGAACCTAGCAAAACCAAGACCATAGTCTTTCCCTACACTCTCTTCAATCTCAATCTGGTCTAATTCACCGTAGCGATCCACAAGAGAATGAAATGAGCCAAACCCTTTTCTCCACTTCGGCTCTAATGGTGTTCGAACCTGGGTTTCAGAGAATGATAGGCTGGAGCACTGACCCAACCGGCATGGACAATTCGGAACCGGTAGCAAGTTTCTGTTCAAGTAATTCACTCAAATGGAAAGAGAAAGAGAAGAATCAACCTCCATTCTTGGGGAAAAAAAAAGTAAGCCCAATTGCCGGCAACAAACAAACGTTGGTGACTTTTCCTTCAAGAATATGTTAATGTTGGGTAGAGTTGTTTTGTATCTTCTTTAAGGCGCCCACTTTTCTTGAAGCTGAAAGAAAAAAGCAATTTCCACAAATATAGTCATATACTCAACTCAAAAAAGCTTGGTATGACCCATTATACTCAGGAAGATCTCAAGAGTTAGGCGGTCTTTCTCTTTCTAGTCTTTTGGGGGACTCAAGTGCAAACGATACATGAGTTGAATTTTGCCCTTTTCATGTTATGTTTTGCAAGAACAAGATAGTTAGTGATATCTTGAAGCATTGATCTACCTTTTTGTGAAGAAGCTGTCTTGAATATAAAAGTAGCTTGTCTTTTGAAATTGCCAGGTTCTCGAGTACCCTAGAACCTGTGACTGGGTAGGTTCCAGGTTCTATGGTATGTAGGATAAGTTCCAGGTTCCGAAAAATAAGAAACTTGTACTAGCGGGTAGGTTCCAGGTTCCAGGTGGAACCTACCCGGAACCTGGAACTGCTCACCCCTAATTGACATCAGTTTTTATTGCTAGATTTCAAAGCAATTCCCAATTAGTGAGATTGTGCCATATGATTTGCTTCACTCAGCCATGCTTGAGGCGAGGGGTCGGCAAACGTGTGTTTTCCGCCAAAGAATTATATAGAATGAGACTTAAAGTACCAAAAGGTAGAGCTCAATAGTATGAGGGAGACATCCTCTGTAGAAAAAAGGCAAAAGAAATTTAACCCAAGTGGTTAACTAAAACATATATGCCTCTCAAGAAAGCACTAAGAACATTCTGGGTCAAGGAGGAGATGTCAAATATCCATCTTCAATTGTCATGGTAAGGGAGGTGGGCATTAGCTGGGGAGAATTGGGAAATCCTATCATGAGACAATTTCTAACTGAGGCATGACACGCAATCGGCAGAAAATAGCTTGTGTACGTCCTCTGGCATGTGGTTAGCTTGGAATTGTTCAGATAGGCAGCCCAACTTAGCATGCTGTTTCTGAATGCATCAATGTTTCAGGAAAATGCGAGCTCTCAACAAAAACACAGAGGCCGGTCAGTCCTTACAACGCAGAGAGAGGTTAATTGCATGGCTCGAGAATCCGCTTCCATGATTATTGACATCTAAATTTTGAATTGCTTTTTATTTTTACTTGCATGAACATTAGAGACAAACCTTAGTATCTACCAAAAAATATATTTTCATGGCCTGCATTTTAGTATAGTTCTAATTTTAAAGATCATACATTTACATTTGCATTAATTCGTGCTGACAAAGAGGAATCGAGCTTGAATTGACAGGCAATAGAATTGGGCTTACATTGAAAAAATTCAGCAAGGCTTATTGGAAAGGTGTGCCGAAAATTTTAAGGGTCCTGGGCTCATTTTAAGACTTAATTCAGCCCATTTATTTTAATCATTCGAACCAAGCTTTTAATTTAATGTTAATTCGTCAGAAAAAAGCTCGAAAATGCGCAAGAGAGGCCACAAAGGGGACTCAAATTTTTGGCTGGACCTCTGTAATAGGTCCAACCGAAAATTTTGAGCAAAGAATGATGCAATTAAACCCTTCTGTGTCTAATTCGAGTCTTCATTCAAAACCCGGGTCTATTTTGCAAAAAAAATATATATAAAACCTTGAATCCCAAGCTTGCAAGATTTTTGTCTATATAAGCTAGCTTTATGCCTAGGGTTTAGGGGTCCAAAAATTTTCTACTCACACAAAACTTGAAGAAACCGTGAGGGAGAGAGCAAAAAACCAAGAGCTTTTCCTTTTCTTTTTGTGCACCATTGCTCCTGCTCTCACCATGTACCACCGCCCAATGCCGACCCATCTCCACCTCCAGATGCCGTTGTCCAGCTGCTCATGCCATTGCTCTAGGGGTAGCCACGGTTCGGGAATCGCTGGTTCCGGTTCATGAACCGGCGATTCCGATTCCGGTTCCAAATTTGGAGGAACTAGAATTGGAACAGCCATTTACGGTTCCGGTTCGAAACCACCGGTTCCGAATCGACGAACCGACGGTTCCGAACCGCCGACCGTTGGTTCCGAATTGGTTTTGATTTTGCTTTTTTAGGTTTTTGAGTTTAAAAATTAATTTGTGATGAATTTTTAATAAAATTGTAATTAAATTATCAAATAACAGATTATGAAAAAAAATAAAATAATGAATTATGATTTATCAGTAAGTGCCTACATATCTTCTTGGGGATAGAAGAATTAAATCCCATGTAGTTCTCTTATCTTTGATAACCTCATAATTACCTCATCCTCAATCGTCGTTACCCATTACCCATTCCTGTATCGGTGGTGGTGGTGTCTCCGTCATTAAAGAATTATATTTCATTATTCTGATCTATCTCTTGTTGTCTATATTGAGTCTTTGTCCAATCGTCGACACAAGCTTGAAACTTCACCAATTCAGGAGTTAATTTTGAATGTCGTTCATCTAAAATATTGTTTCCAGCACTAAATGATTGTTCTAGCGCAACTATTGAATAAGGGTTACTAAAATTTGTTTTACAATTAGAGCAAGAATTAGGTATTGAGTGAATTGCCTCTTCCACCAATCCTATATACTAAAATTTCTACTGTGTTCAGATTCATCAAACTCAAAAGAAATGGTTAGATAGTTTTCTATTACATCCTTTTTCCTTTTTTATCTTTTAATCAAAAGTTGGTACCCTCTATTAATTTTATCTGGGCCTTCACATTGTAAGTTACTAGATTGAGGTCCACATCCATTATCATCTACAACATTATATGTTTTACAAAATTCATCATATAATTCTATTATTATGTTTTTAACATTTATTTCTATAGTTCTAATAATCATTGTATGAGCTAAATGTAAACATTCATAATACCTATTCAAATTATCAAATAAATCATCTAATTTACAACGTGGATAAAAAACAGAAGCAACTAAATAAATAATAGGAATTTCTTTATAATAATGCATCCATTTTGCTCACATTATGTTAATAGCATCACCTCACTTATCATCATTTTCATTTTCTTCAAAAATTCTAACAATATTAATACATTCTATTAAAAATAAATGCGTCGGTGGATAATAAAAATCAGATAAAACTATAAGTTGTATCATTAAAAACTTTTAAATATCTAAAAAAAATTTGCAATTATCTCATTCTTGAGGGTATAAACTAATTTCAAATATATTATCTGAAATAAATACACATAATAAATCTTTATATGCAAAGATTCATTAAGCAACTTGTAAGTAGAATTTCAATGATTTGAAATATCTTTTGAAATATTTTTGGTTTTTTTCCATTTAATTTAGAAAAATTGCCCAGCCTTTCATTGTTTTTGGATGTTTCCATAAATATCGAATTATTTTTTTTATCGGGTTGAGAGAAATTTGAAAAGTTTTAAACTATCTTGTACACATAAATTTAAAATATAACAAGCACATCTAACGTGAAAAAATTTTCCACCAAAAGCAGGTTTACAAATATTTTCAAGTTCAACAATCGAAGCGCTATTTGTCGTGGCATTATCAAAACTAATTGAAAAAATTTTATGAAGTAAATAATATTATTCTAAAATTTGCCTAAATAATCTATAAATATTATTTGCCATATGTCTATCATCAAAAATTCTAAATGCAATAACTCTTTTCTTCATCATCTATCCAATGACATATTATACTCATATAAAAATTAGTTTGCCAATGTTCGCTCCAAATATCGTTACCTATATGCACACATCCATTAAAATTCATAAAAAAAGTTTGTAAATATTTTTTCCTTTTCTATAATTTTTTTAATTTCGCGTTTAAGTGAATTTCTAGGAACACGTTTTGCTTGTGGAGTACATGCATTTTGTCTAAATTGATTAAAACTAAAATTTTCACCAAAACTAAATGATAAATATTCAACGAAAATAAATTTAGTTAATTTTTCTCTATAAGTTTTTTCATTAAAACGAAATAAAGGAGAAGTGTTAGGATTGACGTATCTAGAAATTTGTTGTTTACTGGTATCAATTCTTATTTCGGTTAGATGTTTTAACCTAAGATGCTGAGTAAATATCCCATATCCTTGGCCACCTACAAATTTGTATGATTTAGTACAATGTTTACAAACTAAATTATACCTATTTAGACCTTTTTCAAAATCTTCAATTTTCGTGAAGTGCTCCCATATGATGGATGAACCATCCCGCTTCTTTATTGTTGACATTTTTTTGGGACCGATGGCGGTCGGACTTGTCAAAGGATGAAGACTTTCTTGCGTGGGGACTTGTTCTATATTAGGAAAAATGTTGATTTCATCATCTACATCAACTCTCCAATCTGTATAATCATGAGGATTATGCTAACTGATTCTCTCATTGTGCTCTTACCTTTGCCACTAGCTTTACTTCCACTTGCCATTTTCTTGGATATATAAATATATATATGGTATAATGCAAAAAATATACGATATGAAAAAAGAATTTGCAATATGAAATTATTAAAGGAGATAATAAATAAATAAAAATAAGAAATTAGACAATCAAGAATGTAATTGAGAGTTTGAGAGAATTGGGAGCTTGAAAGAATTTGAGAGAATTTGTGTGAAAAAATGAAAGATGAAGAGGGGGTATTTATAAATTTTGTATAATATATTCTTATTTTATTTATTTATTTATTTATTTTGGCTCCAACAGCTCTAAAAAGAGCCATTGCACCAATGGCAGTTCAGAACTGCCCGAAACCGTCGATTTCGAGCCGGTTTCGATTCCGATTTGATATTTTGTGGAACTGGGACAGGACTGTTATGGCCATGGGTCGATTTTGGTTCTAAACCAGAGAACTGGTCAATGGGTTGGTTTCGGGCCCAAATCGGCCTGGGGCCACCCCTACTAGCATAATCAAGTCCCCAAACTCATTATCTCTAGTTCGTAGAAATAAAATAGTTCTCTCGCTTTTTTGTTGTTGTTGTTGTCTAATCCACCTGCCATAAAATAAGTAGTGGCGACTTTGAGTAAACTAATTTGCATGTTAATGAGTTAAACCTAAGTTGTGATTTGATATGGACTTGAGAGAGTTGGAGCTAGGTTAAATAATTTAGTAATCCATTAGTTTAGGATTTGGCGATAGCACAAATTTTAGGTAGCGACAATAGCGAGGCTTGCCTCGCCCAGATCTGGCAAGGCTCGACCTTGCCCAAATCTAGTGAGGGCAAGCTTCACCTGAGGCCAGCGAGTCATCGGACCTCGGCGATTAGCTAGAAGAAGAAGAAGATAGGGAAGAAAAGAAACATAAAAAGAAAATAAATGAAAATAAAAATTAAAAAGAATATTAAAAATTGTTATGCCAGCGATTTTTGGCCACAACTGGTAGGATGGACAGAATTGAGACGGATGAAAAGGTTTAAGACTAAATTGGCAAAAAAAGGTTTAGAACTAAATTAACATAATTGCAATATGTTTAAGACTTTGGATTAACTCACTGAGGTATTGTTTACTTTAACTTGTCTCATACCAAGTCTCACGATTTTGTTTTTCGGCGTATAAAGTTAAGTATTGCCCTTATGTCAAAAAAAAGTATCCGTGAGTCAATTTTAGTTTCCACACACACATTTATCTCAGAATTGACATCCCTTGTTCAGTTCATTCATGCCCCATTCGGCCCTCGACTCCCAATACCCCACCCTTGTTAGACTGGATTGTTACACATTACATGAACACAAGAGGAAAGTAAAAATTGAGGAGAATTGCATAAACAATTTTTGGGAAAAAAAATGCGTAAATATGTTGATGCAGCATTAATGTCCTTAAGTAATCCTAGAATATACATACTGAAATTAATATTTTGCGTTATAGACATTCATAAATTTTATGCACAATAATATAACATACAAAATTCCATGTAAGAATTATGATAGGGGAAAAGGAAATCTTAATTTCGAATGCGTGTAATGAACCCTATGCATAAAAACATCGTTTTCTCATTGTCTACTAAAATAAAGATTACATCCACAACTAAACAACAAATCTTTATGCGTCATTTCATTTGCAACTGCATCATAAAATGCAAAATTCTACTTTTGGTTAACCAATGACTATCAAAATACAACACATATTAGAAGAAATGACCGGGTTACATCATTTGGATAGGATTTACTTGCGATTTAGGTGATTAGTGATTCACTTAATATACGCATATGGCTTATGGCCTCGACTTGAATCGAATCATATGGTTTAAATTGAGAATCGCACCATTGTGATAATTATGACCGCCACCAAGAACCAACTTCCACCTAAACCTAGCCAACCACCAACTCGACCGTTGCCATCACCGCCCACAACAAGAATGCCACTGAACAGAGTTTCTACCACCACCAAATTCGCCAGCCACCCGAGTTAGTATTTGCCGCCACCACTCTTAGAAACCACCACAATGGACTCATAAAAAACTCCCGAATCGATCATGCTTGACCAAATCCGTTGGGTGATCCACATATAAAGTAACGGTCTATTCCTATATGTCGTGTGACCTCTGTGCTGCGGTCGCAGTTGACCCAAATCTATTCGCGCAATCCCAAACAAAGGTCGTATGCGACCCGGATTCGACGCGCAACCTCCACCCAGAGGTTGCAGACCAGCCGTTGGAGGTCGCTCCTTCTAACCAGAGGCCCCAGCCGCCTAGGTCTATTTTATGATCATATGATGCCCGGGAGATTCGACCTCCTTTGAAACCCTGTTTTAGCCTTTAAATACTCTCGGCCACTGAAGTATGGACAAAGGCGACATGGTCTTGAGCGTACCCGGGCAGAAGCTGGAGAAAATAAGAAAAAGCAAAGAAACAAGAAAAGGAAAAGAAATATTATATGCTCATTTGGTTGAAAAAATAAATAAATAAATTGCTTGGTTAGTTGGTTGTTCATGCCATTATTTCGACCTAATTATGTGGTCCATGTTAACAAGCAATCATCTGACATAGCACTCAAATCAATGACGACCTGACGTTTAACGCGATTAAAACAGTTGAGGTACGCAATTGAATGAAAGGTCTGGGTTCTTCATTGCAAAATGGAAAATAAAGACGCTTGAGATTTTTATTGTCAAAATTAAAGTAATGATAGTGTTGCAAAATGTGCTTATACTTTAGTCGCAATTCAATTAGGTTCTTAATTTCTTTTGATTTTATTCAATTTGGTCTGCTTATTACATCTACCCGACTTTGTCTTTCTAAATAATCTGATATTATTGTCGTTTTGATTTGACAATTCAATTCTATTGGTGGAAAGCCTTTTGTTAATGTAACTGTCGATTTTCACGTAAGCAAAATTTCACAAAAAAAAGAAAAATTGGAGAAGAAGATTTGAGAGAGAAAGAAAGAGAGGGACGGATTTTGAAGATGGCGGCCGACACCCCGTGGCGAAAGAAGTATGGTGGTGCCGCCTGGCTCATCCCCTCCGGGCCACCATCCATTCTTATCCCTTCGAAAGGGAGTTGATGTGACTGTACACGTTAGAAACTATGAACCTCACCACTCCAAGATTACGTGAACCAATCTTCGCACCATCCCTAAAAAGAAGTAGAAGGAGAAGATCAATCATGAGAAACTGGAAAGGCTCTCGCATAATCTCATGGTCCATACGTAACATGCCAAGTTGAATCGACACACTAGGTCGTTTTCTTGGTATTAGTCGATGGATGAAAGCTAACCCTAAACCTTTCAAAAGTTCATTGCAATTTCGAAAAAAAAAATCAGAAAAATCATAAATTGCAATTGTACTAATTCATTCATGAATTTTTGTTTTTGCTAATTCAATTGGAAACATTTTATATTTGTGCAAATTCAATCCATTCAGTCAATTTTGGTTGAAAATCTCTAATGTGACACAATCTATGCTAACATGGCGCGACCAATACTGACTTGAAATTTTTTTATAATATCTTTCTTATTTTCAAAACATATATTTTTTCTTTTTTGTTTCTTTACCCTTGTTCCATCTAAATTTAGAGCCCAAGAGGGCTCGGACAGCCTCGCCAAAAGTTAAAATTTGTCCAAGTCAATATCGATTGTCTCACGTAAGCGATTTCCGATCAAAATTATCCAGATGAATTGAGTTTGCATAACTGCAAAAGATTTAGGATTGAATAGATAAAAAAAATTAATTGTAATATGTATAAGACATTTTTCGTCCCCGGGTTTACACCTTTTGTTATTCCTTCTTCTTTTGTAGGTAACTTGGCGGAAACACACACATGCTAAGATATAGACATATTTAAAAGATTGATCTGAACAAGGAATGTGGGATGATTAAGTTCAGTAACACGGCTAGATTCAGTTTATCTGCAGACATATTTCATTTAGAAAGATACGATAATTGGCGATTCAATCATAAATTTATTGTACGAATCTCAATTCCGTCCTAAATTGTTCATTTTTGTCCATGTCGTCCTAAATTGGTACTCAAAATTCCAATTTAGTGACGTGGCATGGAAACCTTTCGGCCAATTGTTGTCGAAAATCACTGACGTGGCGTCTAACCATTGTGGGTTGTTCTACGCAATATGCTGACATGGACTGCTCATGGGTTGGTATGTCAACAATATTTAGTGGCAATTGGCCGGTGGTACTACATTGAAATTTTGTGCAAATATTTATGTCTATATTGACAAAATTGAGAAGCTCACAACTGAATTAACATATGTCAGATAGGTTTTGAATTGAAGAGGTAGCTTTCCCTTTAAGAAGACAATTCTAATTTTATCTCATTTGCACTCTAAGGGCGCGAATGATAATTATTCTGTTCTCGAGAGATATTTCTGGCTAAAAATAGAAAAATCTATTTCTATTCCTCGAATGGGTTTATTAGCAGAGAAATGCGTTTAACAACGAATTAAAATTTTTGTTTCCAGAATAGAAATTTGTTTGATAACAATATAAATTTTTTATGGTTGCCAAGCGGCTACCGGTGATAGACACATGAGAGAAAGGGAGGCTGCTTGCTAGAGAAAGAGGGAGCGAGGAACAATAAGAATTTTTATTTATGTTTTAGAAATAGAAAAGTAGAAAAATTATACTTTTCATTTATGTTCCAAATCTCTTTTTGAGCTAAAAGTTTGTACTGAAAAAAAAATATAATTATTTTGGTAAACAAATTTATGCTCCAAATCAGTTCTCAAGAACAGAAAAATAGAGAAATAGAGAAAAATAAAATGGTGTGAATTTAGGGGCCTAACAACTCGAATAATCACAGACCCTTTGCCACATCACATTGAGTACTTAACCCATTTTACCATGTGTGTTAGAATGTCTAATAGTGGATAACTTTGAGGTAAGACCCAGAGAATCCCCCATTATTCCTGTGGAGTGATTCTTTTTTTCTCAAGTGCAACATGGCCATTAATTCTTGTCGTGGAAGAAACAACGAGGACAGTGATAATAATGACAAGAACGACTGTCTGGACCAATGATGAGAAAGTCGTGAGGTCGAAACATGATTATAAAAAAAGAAGACTAGTTGGCTCCAATAATGACAGTTATCGTAGCAGTACGATTATTAAAGAATAACAACGATAATGATTAATGCCATTAAATAAACCTACTGCCCAAGACGAGTTTGGCTTATGTTGGATGATGAATATCAAGGTCTGTCTGCTTGAACAGTGATTAAAATGAACTCACTATCTTACGTGTGAAAAGAGGGTTGATTAGGGTTTCGTGATGTTTGTCGTTGATAATAAATTTGTTTTTCTAAGAAAGCAAGCGTCATTTTGATATTTTAAAATTTTTCTATTAAATATCATGTGTCAGGTATCATTTTTTGATATTTTAAAACCAGCTCGCGGATCCAAAAATCCCTTGCATAATTATTTTTTGGAAGCTCAGGAGAGCATGCCTTTTGTGCTCTTTTTAGGTCAAATTGCATGGGTTAAAAAGCTAAATATTCCAAATAAACTACATATACTTGCGATAAATTTTTCCAATTGTAAAGACATGCTTCGACAAGAAAGATGCATGTTGTTAATTCATAGGCAAGACGTCTTTTGAAATTTCTAGATTGCTACTAAAGAATGCAACAGAATGTTCAGAGGTGGCAACTATGTATTCTAACGATCAGGTCGAGGCCAATTAACACCTAAAACTTTTGACAATTTGTCAATGTAGCATTTCCAATAAGTTTAGGATGAAAGTTGCAAACTTCGAAAATATTTAAGACTAAATTGACACAATTGAAAGGTTTAGGGTTGAATTAATAAGTCGTCAAAAATTTTAACGCTAAATTTTCATAATTTAAAGGTTTGGGATTGAATTAGTTTATGTATAATAGGTTTAGAACTTTTTTGGATAATTACCCTAAACCTTTCGATTGTGCCAATTTAGTCCTAAACCTTTTTACAACTTCCAATTCAGTCATAAACATTTCAATTGTGTCAATCTAGTCCTAAATATTTTGCCAATTTGCCAATTAAGACCTAAATATTTTGACGATTTGTTAAATATAGTCCTTTTGGCTAATTATCCAAATAATAGGTTTTGGACCGAAGTGGCAAACTTTTAAAGGACTGAATTGGCTGCCATACAATAGGTTTAGGAATATTTAGACAATTATCATGCTCATTGAATATTCCCTGTATCAAATGCCGATACATTCACTCTTGTTAGCCATTTAATCTTGCGAGATTAACAGTAGATTCGATCTACACCTTAATTTCGATAAATTATTGAATTGAGGAAGCATATCGATGTAAATCTTACGCCCCACTTATACAATCTTATAAAAATCTTAAATTGCAAGTAGAATTTCTTCGTTGCTGTCTTAAATTGGAAAAATGATAATGCTTTTTCTTAACAGATGCTTTTACCACATAAATTAAGGTGGGTGAAGCATGATTTGTCCTAAAAATAACCATAAAAAACCCAATCTCAATCTACGATTCCGTGGCACTTTCTGCGGAATAAAATCGATTTTTCTGACTCATCCTCTCCGCTTTTCAGAACCTTCTTGACTTTCCAATTACCCTCGAGCAACGAAATTCAGCGCTGGAAAAATATGGCAAAAAATTGTGTCTTTCTTGTCATTGACAATCGCCCCTCTTACCTATTCTCGCAAATCTCGTGCCTCCTGTCTAATTCCCCAACCGATTTGATTTGAAGCCACAATATGAACTCACCGGATTCAAATCCTCCATGGATGTGCAGATGAATTGACAGTTGAAAAAAAAAAAAATTGGATCCCATTCTTGACATGAGCTCTGTTCTTGGCCTCTTCCATGTGCAGCAGGTGAAGAAAATGAGAGTGGAGGTTGTTGGCGGGGTGTTCCATGGTTGTCTTGGTAATTTTTTTTTTATTTCTTTTTCAAGAGCTTAATCAAGACAAAAAAAAAAAAAAAACTGGGTCATCGTTCAGATCGATGTGCGCTCTGTATGGTGACACACTTTGCGTTGAACAAAACCCTAACCCTAGATCATGTTATTAAGAAAACTAGCAAAGTTCATCATGTTTGAGCAACAAAGTGCCAAAATGATGATGCTATTCAGTAAACTGGGAAAAAATGTAAAAGGAGTGGTGAGGAGGAGGAGATACGGATGATGCGCTTTTGTTGCTGAGTGGAGTTTTATGCCCATAAAAAAGAGAGAATGTATTCTTATTCTTTGATGCCCTCCTCTTATCTCTCTTTTACTTCTTCTTTCTGAACGGAATAAAGTTGCTATGTATGCCCTCAGAGAATTTATCACGCTCCTTTTCCATAGAGAATTACAACCCTTCTTTTCTTTGTCCAAGAATCTACTCACACACACACAAAAAGACAGGAAAAGAATCGACATTCATCGGGTTGGTGAAGGAGCAACGGGCGTACTCGGATGATTTTTTGATGTTCTTAGTATCGCCAACTATTCAAGTATGCTTCGATAACAGGACGTGCATCACTTGATATCCGGCGAACAAGAACGTTTGATTGTAACATTTAATAGGGTTTTCTATAGCTTAGGACTTTGAGAGAGTTGTGACTAAACAAGTTGCTGAGGAACATGCAAGAACATGGAGTACAGATGTTCTCCATGCAGACCTGGGAATTCCCCTTTTGTTCCCATCATTTGTGGTCAACTCTTTTTTTTTTTTTTGTTAAACATATTTTCTTAAATGGGAATCCAAAGGGCAATGAGAGCGCTAATCACGACAGAAAAGAGCCACTTGCACTCTCTCCCTCTCTCTCTCTTCTAGTGCTCTGTGTTTGTGAAGAAAAAGGGTTTGCTCTATGCACAAAAGTCCACAATTAAAGAGAAGCTAAACATCATGTTGAAAATTGGGAAATATGGATTAAAAAAATATTTTCGTTTTGCTTGCACTTGAATGTCTTGGAGAAGTGTCATTATTATGGATATAGTGTTGAAATATGATATAACTCCCACTTTATCTGCATTATGATGTTGTTAGGTGACCAATGACCCACCAATAGTACCCAAGTCTTCATCTTATTTGATACTTCTGACCACACAAAATGTCCAGAAAAAAAAGAAAAGAAATTGGTAGTGTGAAGACTACTTAATGTTAAGGCCTTCGATTTATAGTTCTTGAGCACTCAATTCTTTGAAAAACAAAAAGAAGATTAATGTATGGTTTGTAGCATGTAAAGATTTTGAACCTGCATAATTTATCTTAAGTCAATACTAATCGCGTGAGAAGTCGATACGAAAGGTGCCTACCCCATAAGCAATGTGATACAACCTAAGTCGAGAATAAGGGCTAAAGTCAGGCATTATGAGCGTAGATTGACTAGCACGGATATCTTGTGAGAAAGTGTTTCTTCAACCTTTTAAGAGCTTGTTCAGTATGGACGTGGTAACGTCTTTTTGTGCCTTTCGTGTGTTGATGTGTTGTAACTTGTCTATTTGGTCACGAGTGGTTTGAAACAAAATCAGTTTAAAGTTAGGTGAAGTAGCTTTCTCGAGGTTGACTGAGGTGTCATAGCGATGAGCAACTATGAAAGGTTGCCAAATTACCTCACAGGATCAAGCTTGAAAACACCCATTTAGGCAATTGTAGCGTAGGCAATTATAGGGGTCGTGCAAAGGATGATACAAAACGTATTTTATACACACATTGAATGGTTCTATTCAGAAATCGCGATAGCTACATCAAACAAATATAGGTAAAATCGATAAGTCGCTATGAAGTCGAAGTACATGTACAAGTATGGAAGCATCACGAATTGTCACCTCTAAGATATATTATCCCATTTTGAAAGTTGTGATTCATGAATTGTATCGGTGGCCGTGTCTTGAATTCCTCTTCAATCCAATCTAGTCTGTCTTGAGATCGAGTTCGAAAAGGCACGACCTTGTGGAATTTTCATTTTATGGCTTTGATATGTGGATAATGCTAAACATACTCATTTTCGTACTAGGTATGTAAATGGGTTAGATGGACCGCTCTATTCAACTTTCAATGAAAGATCGCCATATCACTTAACTGTATGAATTTTTGTACACTCAACGTTATTCTTTATAATATTTTTCCCGTCTTGGGCCAAACTTGGAGCGGCGACTTGAAAATGGCAGCTTGTGCCGGTCTAAAACCTTCTAATTCTTAATTTATTTTTATTTTCTTTAAGAAGGAAAAAAACTTAGCCGACACGTGGCCCATTGTCCATTCATCAGAAGGGTCTGAATCTCTGACTATTCTCCCCATTGATTAGAAAGATTTGTATGATTATTCTTGGTTGGACATGCATAGGGATTAGAGATTCTCTGACAGTCCTCCCAAAATGCAAATTTGTTGGTCACCTTTTTTTTTTTTTTGATATCGAATTGTTTATTCTCTCTCCGACCCTTTTTATTTTTATTTTTTCGTCTTACCCTTTCTTTTTATTTTTTTTTATCAGAGGAAAGAAAGACAATAAAATAAAATAAAAAGACATTACTTGATTATGCAAGACAAGGCATCTTGTTGGCAAAGGTAACGGGGGTAGGCCCATCCTTGAGGATTGATTGAGAGATTGGAGGAATCTCCTTACTTTATTGCGATGCTTCTCTTGCACCAAAAGTTTCCAAAACCCTAACACAAAAATGAATAATTTGCTCAATAAAAAAAAGAAGTGCTGGAACAATTTTTTGTGGCTAGAAAAGCTCCATTTTTTTTTAATGTATATGCATGAATTGTAAGTGGCAAATCGAATGGACATTTTGTAATTAATTACTACTTTTTCGTAATTTATCGTTATATATATTCTTTTATAATAGAATATTTTGATTTAAACTAATCTTTTTAAGTAAAAAGAAGAGAGAAAACCGAAATCTTTTATGATTTAAATAAAGTTTATGTCGTGATTTTATGATGTACATGGGGACTAAGAGCATTTTAAAATAGAAGGTGATTATGGGCCTAGTAGCCTGCTAGTTTGCCTAAATGACTTCAGTACATCGATATCCTCTCATCTCGTCTTCGATACTAATAATAACGTCGTTATTGATTATAGTGCTCGATTATTCATAACTACAGTTTGAGTAGTGAATAAGTACTGTTCTTAACTAAATAATCAAATCAACATATATCTTATCCATCACCCCGTTCTTGAGAAATTTACAAAACTAGACATTGTTTCTCACATGCGAAACAAATATTTTAACCCAGATACCTCCTTACTAAAGTATGGTCCAGTTTAGAGTATTTGCACAATGTTTGAATGATATTTACAAAAAAAAAAAAAAGAATCCGAGGGAATGCATAGAGCGCCAAAGGAAAAACGTATCGTTTGCTTCGTGGAAATTGAATGATATGAAAAATATCTTTCTAAAAATGGCTATTTGTATTGTTTGCAAAAATGAATAAATGAAAAAAAAAATACTTTCATCGTCCATACCAATTTTTAGATATAAATTGTTGTTGAAAATGATAATATTTTTCACCGGTTAATTATTTTAAGCGATACAAGCGAGAGTTTTTAGGTAAATATTTTTTAAATCATTTATTTTCCGCAAAACAAGCGGAGCTTTAAGGTTTTATTGGGTTTCCGTGCTTAAAACGAAACTGAACAAAGCCATCTCGACGTGTGTATAGAATGGATCCCTGACTCCTTCCTGACATTTTATTATAAGAATTACGACAAAGATGCGAGTAAGTTACTGTCCGCTACGGTTCGAGGATCCGTCCGTTCGGCGGACCGCAGGACAGCCTTGCAATGACATTATAGGTGGCGTTGGATTCGTTCTCTCCACAGCGACTTCAAGTATTCATCTCAATCGGTGGGCTGAACAAGCCAGTTACATTGGATGGGAAGATTGCCACTTTCCTTCCTTGGCACTCTTCCTAAGCAATAGGAGTTTCCCTGGATAGCGTTCATACTTCAAATCTCTTGATCAAGCTTTCCTTCTGATCTTGTTTGGAATCGGATTACCCAAGAAATGCGAATGGGTTATTCATCGATTAGGAATCGCCGGCGCGGAAGCGTACACTCCACGAAGGACAAAGAAAGAAATCTCTTTTTTTTTTTTTTTTTTTTGTATTTCCGAATTACAATTGCGGGCTCCGTAAAAGTTACGGTTGTTTATCGCTCGCAGGTTGCGTTCTTGTCCCCAGCCCGCATGTTGGATTTTTTGCTCGTCCGAATGCTCCGAAATGCAACCATGTCTATGTCCATAGAATGCCTCAAAAATGTAGAATTGGACGCCTAGCATCACTTGTATCGAGATTCCGCTATCGCCATAATTATCCTCCATCGCCACTACAATCACGGAATAGTGAGTCCACCGCCGCCGCCACTTGCTGCCGCTCGAGACCTCGGTGCTTAGATCTCTAGACATTGCACCTTCGAGACCTCGTCGTTAAGGACCCTAGAGCGAGCCAGAGACCTAGTGCTACTGCTATGGCCAGGGACAAAACAAGTCCCAAAAGCATGTCGCTCTACATTATATCTTCTCCCTATCTGTCCAAAAACTAGAAAGGGGTAACAACACATTGTAGTATGATTACTTGGAATAGATCCTGGGGTTCAATCAATTATCCATGGAACTCGACGAGCTTGAATGCTTTGATCGTCCCATAAAATAAACCACGGAGACAGCAGGGAGTGAGCTTAGGAGAGCGTCATCACACAACAGAGAATCGGATCCTCATAGCCTGATCCTCCAATTTGGAAAAAATTACAAAAAAAAAAAAAAAAGGTTATAACCTATTACACTTGTGCCAATTCAGTTATAAAAACCCTTTTAATTGTGCCATTTTTTTTTTGTCATCAACGATTATAACTTTTATTAGTAGCTAGAGAGTTGAGACACATAAGCATTTAACATCAAAACATGGTAAAGACCAAAGGACTCGCCACTCAATCAGCAACTGAGAGATTTGCATCTCGGGAGCAGTGGGCTAACGATGGAAACTTTCAAACGGCGCAGCAGCCTTGGCAGTTCCATCACTATACTGAAACAAGCCCATAGGCTTTTGGCCTGGCCCAGGACACAAGACTGGCTGATAAGGAATCGGGGACAAAGGAGCACCTGCAGAGCTGCCTTCTTTTGTTAATTATGCTAATTAATTCCTAAATCTTTTTGGCGATTTGGCCAATATTAGTCCTCTTAGCAAAATTTTTGGACCGAAAAATCGCCAACGCTGACGTGATTGTCTAATGTGACAATTAGCCATGTCAGACTGTGATGACCAAATTTTTTTTTTCTTCCTTTTTCTTTTTTTTTTTTGCCCAATTATCGGGCCAAAGAAGGTTTGGGTACCCTCGCGTGTGGCTAGCGAAGGACCATGAGTCCCCTCACCCATTGGTTAGGAGGGCACGTTGCCCCGCTGGATCTGGCAAAAGCTCTTGCTTGCGGGCAGGCGAGGACGACGGTCCCACAATTGGGAAATATAAAAGACAAATAAGAAAAGAAACGAGGGAAAAAAAATCAGAAAATACTAAATAAAATTGCCCACTTCGCACATTGGCCGTCCCTTTCTACATCAGTGATTTTCGACTAACAATTAGCTAGATGGATTGTAATGGAAAATAGTTAAAAAGCTTAGAATCAATGACGAAATGAAAGTTTTAGAATTGATTAGCACAAGTGCAACAAAATTAGGACATCTTTGATACTTTTTCCCTCCACTTTGTGTGCACTCTGTCAATTCATTCCTCCATTTCTACTGCATCCTCCTCCCTCTTTGTTCTCGTTCCCCCATCAACTTCACAATTCCCCATTGAGTAAAGCAGAGTCGTCTCTGCCAAACCTCTGAAAACGATTTCCATCCTTGATAGCAAATGTGGCAATTCAGCGACAGTTGCTGTGAAGCTCTGCGCCTTTGGTCCTCCCAGCTTCAAGCTTCCTCATTGGTATCCATATACAGGAGCACATACGCTAAGAACCAAAGGTAGGATTGAGACTGGTGTGCCTAAACTTAAATGAGCTAAAGATATGGTAATCTTAATTTTAATATATCATTTGTAATATGGGTATTAACCAATGTCCTTTGACAAATATAAATGGGCGGGGCGGGGCTAATTCCGACCCTGCCTCATGCCCCACCAGATACCCCGATGTGCAATTTTCACGAAAAGAATTCGTCGAGTTAATGCCGGGGCACAGATTCCCTGCGCATTCATAGCTTTATGTTGCCATGGTCTCATTAGTTTTCCATGTTGACATGTCATTGCATAAAAACATGACATTGACACGTCAATGTTCCAACGGCTTAAACTCTTACAACAATCAATAAAGTGGTCAAGTTGAAGAAAATATTCTATGATGCTTTGAAAATGATAAAAAAAGATTTCAAGATTACTATTGTGTATTTTGAGTGTGCAGAACGAACAATTTTCATGTACAAGCAGGTAGTGTTAACAATAGGTTGTCTAAAGCATAGAGAGACTTTGACTTTTTGTACAAGGAGAACAAGCTATTAGACGAAAAAGTGTCTAAAACTTGGATGGACTATTGTAGAAAGTGAAGAAGCTGTAACATGTGGGTTCGTTAAAACATGGATAGACCAATAGAACTTGTCCAAGCACCTGTACATGCCACTCATCACGCACTCACGAAAAGGATTTCGAATTTCTAAAACGGCCAATTCAACCCTTCTTAGTTGCCGCCCGCGTCTTCTCCACTACCCAATTTACCTATGTTTCCAGTTGAATAGACTACAACATGCACATAATCTTATTGTCATGGTAATAATGCTGCAGGAAGAATATTTTCCTTCCACACGTGGTGTGCGTCAAAAAGTTGTTTTCAGTGTCTTACGCTTCACGGCTTGCATTATATGAATGCATGCTAGATATGTCATCATACACACTCAGAGAGAGGAGAGAGAGAGAGAGAGAGAGAGAGTCAAATTCCAAAATCATCATTGAGGCAGCCGTACAACTGTTAGACATTCGAAAATCATCCACATGTCAGCTGAATTGATTTGAACTTGAGAGTATTCAAATTGACATGGACCTTCATATGATGATAATATTAAAGAACTGTAGAATTTTTAACTTAGGAAAAATGATCCTTTTTCACTTAGATGAATTTCAGGAAATGTCCAGTTGAAATCTCCTGGAAAATTTATGAGATTAGAATAGATAAGAGAGAAGAAGAAAACAGTTTTAGGCACATGCTAGAGAAAGCAAACTTTGAAATTTTACTCCCTTCGTGCTCAAACAGGAATACAGTCCAAAACTTTAACACACCATCACCAACCCCTCCAGATAAAAAGCAGACACAAATTGATGTCACCACCAACCCCCATACTTAAGCATTAATATCTCTTGAACAATATCATTTTCCAAAAAAGAAAAGAAAAAGGAAAAGAAAACAGTTAACTACATACACTTGTCTTCTTCGCTTATGAAAGCTGCAAACCTATATCTAGTATAAACCTCTTCAACAACCTTTGAAAGGACTGATCATGAGTGTTTGAGGGAGTCCGTGGAATCTCTGTCTCAATCAGCATTGAGGAAATGCACATCTTTGCTTGGCAATGGCAAGAACTCATGAGGAAGGGGGGGAAAAAAAGAACAGAAGAAAATCTGGATAAAAAATTTAAACTACCAAGAAATGGAGGAGTTAATCGGAACTTTTCCTGCACTATCTGTTGTGAAGAGGATTGGGACCTGTGTAGACACGTCTCTTTCATCCCCAAACGCTTGATCGCCACCATCTCCTTTCGCTGAATCTCCTCTCCAGCTGACATGGAAGTGAGCTTTACTATTCAGCTGTGGAGGTGAGGACTCCCCTCTTACTTTGGACAAGAACCTTCCGTGTCTCTCTGCCACAACATCGAGGCTCCAAGTGCAGAGCACAGCAGGGAAGAAAGGGGACAGGACCAGCGAGCTTCTTCTTCCTCCAACCACCTGCAGCTTCTTGCTCAGGAGCCACTCCATAGCATCAGAACTCTTCTCTGAAGCTCTTCGCTCGCTTGCGCGCGCGCTCTCTCTTCTTCTGACAAGAAGCA
>JAGVVM010000502.1:0-65733 GCA_019149425.1 Psidium friedrichsthalianum | reverse complement strand
TTTTTTTTTTTTTTCCTTTTTTTCTCTTTTTTTTTTTTTTTGTTTTTTTTTTTTTTTTTCACTTTTTTTTTTTTTGTTTTTTTTTTCTTTTTTTTTTTTTTTTTTTCTTGTTTTTAGGGGAAGATTCTATACATGGTTTGTCGCTTGATGATTGTAATGTGCTAACATGATTAGATGAAAAATGGAAGGATTAAAAGGCTGATAAACTTAATTGCGATGGATTTTTTGGGGTAATAAGTGAAGTGGCGAACCGTGGGATTAGGAGTGTATCTTTGGGGCTGGGAAAATGTGTATAGGGCGTGTGGTGCTTTGGGAGTGTAAATGAGGGCCATGGGCATTAAGATGGGCTTGGGGACCATTTATAGGCTTAAAATTAGTCAAGGGGATGCTAATGCGGCCTTAGGTCCAATCTGGTGGGCTTGCATTTAGGCGAAAAGTAAAGGCTTAATGGGCTGTGATGAGGCTTGGATGTAAAATTTAGGGCCCCAAAGATAGTAGGGGTGCTTAGGAAGTGAATTTGGGCCTTAATTGGATGAATTATGGGAACTTAACGGGCTAGGGATTTTTGGGCTTGGGGCCATGGACGAAAAATTCACATCATTAATTGGGCCTCCTTAAATTTTAATCATGTCCTCGTAAGAAATAGGGCTTATGAAGGATGGTTGGGCCAAAATGAGTTGGGCTTGAGTTGAAGTTTATTAAGCTTAGATGGCGCCGTCTTATCATGGGCTTCATATGGGCCTAGAGGTCCATTTAAGAGTCTTGAATATACTATAAGAAATGTTGATGGCTCCAAAGTTTCGGTTAAGACTTGAAATGGGTTAATGGACTTCCCGGTAACTTCCGAACACAAACTTGATTTATACATGGTATAGTCCTCAGACCCCAATGATACGAATTCGGCGTGTAGGGCGCCACATAATGTGATTCACGATTCTCACTATTGTCGACGTGATGACGTGATGTTGCTAAAAAAATGTTAGATTGCATGCTGTGCTAGGTATGTATTATGTTCATTTCTTCAGAACGCTTGGGGTTGTTGCCATTACGATGTTGAGGGAGTGTCTGGATGAAAATGATTGCAAGCATGACCTTGTGTCCACTGAGAGAGTGACAGGGGAGTGCGGCCGTGACCGCGGTGTGGGGTACGCGGGGAAGTGGAGAGTATAAGCGTGTCAACTGATGCGCCCAGCGCGGCGTTGGGATCCACGAGCCTGATGCGTATGAGCCGCGGGCCGGATCCTATTGTTAGGGTCAAATGAGGATGACAAGATTGAGCCTGATGCGTATGAGACGCGGGCGTCGATCCATTGGGGGTCGTATTGAGGTTGGCTGATTGGTATTGGCATTGCATATTATTCGTTGGCATGGTTGTTGATTCTCGCCCCATTACGTATAGGTTGTATATCTTGCTATTGCCTGGCGTACTGTTGTTCAAACCTTGAAAACTATTGTCAATCCTTCGTGAGAGTAGGCCGAGGGTGAGGTAACCAGGCTTGCAACATTAGACTATCTTGGTTGGCCAATCTTGCTAGTATACTCATCCTACGCTAGGATTAGTGGTTTGTTGGTGAGCTTACTGAGTCCTCGACTCACTGGCGGTTGGTTTTTGCCACTCTTGTCAGATCCAGGACCCTAGTGATGGCCGCACCCACTCGTGCTTTTGAACTACATGTATAGATAGAGACGGAGGTTCACCCAATTACGTGGATGAGAACGCTACACTCTGGCACCGACGACTGACTACTATCTGGATGGACAAGGGCAACCTCTTTTGTTCCCCATAGGTTCGAGGCTTGGATGAGAGAGGGAGAGTTTGGTTTTGAGGGTCCCTGAGAGAGTCCCATACCCGAGGAGGACGACCCCACCTCATTCGACTGCTGCATATGGAGGCGAGGTCATTGACCTAGAGCCGATAGAGGAGCTTCCGTCACCTGGACGGACGATGATTGACGGCCACGACGAGGGCGACCCCCATGACACCGGCCAGAGGAGGAGGATGACCCATGGCAGACTACGACCTAGAGGAGGAAGCCACAGGAGTGACCTCCCATGATGTCGTTTGGTTGTGGCGTAGGACTTTTGGACATGTCTGTATTCTGTTTTGGTGTCTGTACCTAACGCTGGATTATCTATGTTATGTTATGTGTGACTATTTCTGGCGACCATGTCTTACTCCCTATTACCCGTTATTGTATGCATGTTGTATGGGTTTTGGAGAATAGCTTCCGCAGGTGTAAGTTTGACCGACCGTGCCTCGTCTGGTCGCGATGGGTATCCTGGGCCGTCGCGTGTCGTGAACTAGGCGAGCGCGAGAGTAATAAGGTGTTGAGTGGCGGGATGTCGGAGCCGTAGGGGTTCAGGGCGTGACAAGGATCCATCCTTCCTTTTTCACCAAACCGTATTGACACACCCCAGGAGATGCACTTGATCTAATGTACCTTGATCCAATTGCTTCTGTAGTTGCACCTTCAATTCATTCAATTCTGTGGAGCCATTCTATAAGGTACCTTAGATATATGTCTTTTCCAGGAGCTAATTCTATTCAATTCTACTTCTCGATCTGGAGGTACCTTGGCAGTTCCTCTGGGAACGTATCCGAAAATTCCCTAACTATTGGAATTTCCTCAAGTTCCTTTTTGGTTTCCCTTCTATCATTACAATTGTCAAATACCCATGGCATCCGTCAATCAACAATTGACAAGCTTTGACAGCAGAAACAATCATTCTTAGTGGCATTTGACTCCATTTTCTTCAAATTCAAAACTAGACTCATTGGTGGAATTGAACGATATCAACTTTCCATAACAATCCACCATGACTCTCAGTCTATTTAGCTAATCTATATCAATAATAACATCAAAATTATAATCACTAGCACCCTTAGATTAATCATTGTTCCTCTCTTCCATCTCGATTTCGCAAGTTTTTGCAAACTAAAGTCGACAGCACACTTTCCTTTTATTGGCGTTGAGACAATTCAAGGGTAATTCTAATTGGCTACTTTCTATTCATGCATCTTCATAAACCGAGCAGATATAAGGATGTGTGGCACCCATATCAAATAAGGCATAAGCTTTATGACCACATATAATGATGATACTTATAATAACGTCCTCAGCTTCCTCCAATTATCTCCATTCACTCTCCCTTGAGCCATGGTCTCTGATAGCTTGTCATCCTTCATTTCTTCATGTTCATGTAGCTGTTGAGGAGGAGTTGCTCGTGTCTGCAACCTGTTTCTTGGGCAATCCCTCACTAGGTGTCCAGTCTAGCCACACCCGTAAACATTTTCTTAGTGATGGACATGGAGCGAATCCATGAAATGTACACACCTGCAACATGCTTTGCCAACATTCGTCCTTCTTTCTCCAATCTGCACTCCACCTGTTTACTAAAATTCCTCTAAACGCCTTTTGTTAGTGTTAAAATGGAATCGGCTCGACTGTATTGGCATCTTGCTATGTTTCTGTTATCTTGGATTCCTGGGACTTTGACCCCATCCATTTGCGATCATTCCTACTGTAGTTATTGCGCATAATTATATATCTCCCTGTAGGTCATTGGTCCAAATGGCACTAAATGCTCCATATTTCTAGTTTAGGCCTTTTAGAAATCTCTTCACCTTATCCTTGACAGTTCGACCAGGCAAAGAGCAAACCTAGATAGTTCAAAAAACTTAGCCTCATACTCATCTACCGTCATTCCCTCCTCGCTTAGTTTCAGAAATTCCATCAATTTCCTATCCTTGCATAGCTCGAGAAATGATTTTCATAAAAGTAGTAACAAAAGTCTCCCATACGATCTTCGCTCCTTCAGGAAATACCGTATCCTTCATCGCCTACCATCAATACATGGAATTTCCAACCAATTGATATTCTACTAAGGTCACATTATCTGCGTCATTACAATTCAACAGCCTAAAGATCTTCTCCATTTCCTTAATCCATCGTTTTATCTCCTCAGGCTTTCTTGTCCCAATAAATTTTGAAGGTTTTCAATTTCAAGAACTGATCCACTATCCCTATGCCCTACGATTGTTCGTTCGTTCCTACATTGACTGTAGGTTGTTGCTGCACTTGCTGCGCCAACAATTCTCCCACATGAGTCAATGCTTGTAAGATACCATCGACCCTTGAGTTAACATGGCCAATTCCCAACGGTTCTGCATTTGCATCAACCATTCTCGTACTTTGCACACAACCATTTCTTCCGATAAGTAACAAGTAAACTTGTTATTGAATCCAAATAAATAACATAAATATTACCAATACCTAGGTTAACAGCCATAGCAATCACATGCACGGTTACCTAGACCTTAAGGTTTTAGCGCACCTCCTACTCTAGGTAAACTATGCTTTGATACAAAGAATGTAAGCATCACGTCAGAGCGCGGCATCCTCAGCTCGCCATGTATATTATTGGATATTT
The DNA here is from genome assembly GCA_019149425.1 of Psidium friedrichsthalianum. NCBI lineage: Eukaryota > Viridiplantae > Streptophyta > Magnoliopsida > Myrtales > Myrtaceae > Psidium > Psidium friedrichsthalianum. Next base: position 61,302 of record JAGVVM010000502.1, on the reverse strand, counting down.
ATGATAATTAAAGATAAATTCAACAAAAGATTAACAAAACATAACACTTTTATTTACTAAGACCGACAACGGTCGGATCAGTTTTTAGGTACAGCCAGGGAGAAGCATTAGATAGGTCTCAAAAGGTCGCCTATCACCTATACCCAGTACACAAGAAATCTAAGCGAACATAAAAACAAGTACCACCAAAAAATACCTATTGTTCTTTCGTCAGTTGACCACTATCTTCCAAAAATTATTGTCGGTCAGTGCTGTACACGAGTCACGTATTTATAGCTACTACTACTCTCCTCCTCCTCCTCCTAACACCTCAGGTTACATAGTCAAAAGAAATGGGCCAAAGAGTCCTAGATTAGCTTCCAAATAGCCGTAGACGATCACAAGAAGGTATAGGATTTCTCCCACATCTAGTCTGCCATTGACCCATATTATATAGATAACTCTCACACACTCCAGGTTGGGAACTCCTAGTAAAGGAAAAGGGGTAATCTCCAAGGACATACGAACTGCGTTCCATAAGAGACTGTGAGTGGACTAGCCATGCTACTCACCTATAAAATTTCAACAATAAAAGAGTGAGTTATAATCTCAGTGAGCTAATCCTTTAAAAGAGCAAGTAATGGTAGATTAGTAAGGCGCTAGTATCGCCAGATAATGCATCCCCTAACAATGTACAGTAAGAGGTTCCAGTAACGTATCATGCCATGTATAATGCCAAGAGCTACATATTTAGGAGTAAGATAACTCTTCCGAATTGACACATATAGATTACATTTTGCCACGACGTATCATCTCGTATTGCCTTAGAGACTGGCCCAGTCATATAGCAGGGCCATGTAGTTACACAGCAGAGTCTTCCCATAAACTTCATGGGATTCTCGAAGGTTCTCTAGATCAGATACACAGTTCACTTCTAGATACTTCATACAATCCAATGCCATACCATATGTGATTATGTATCTAAATACTCTACGTATGCAAATGTCATGTTATTGCAATTTTCTTATTTCGGAGTAGAGTTCTCCATACACTCATCGCATTCATAGGATTGAAGACCAACCAAGAAATAAACCACAATAAGGTTCACTATCTTTGTAACTCCCAAAATTTGCCACTTGACTTGTCTTGTTTTTTTTTTCCCTAACAATCCATATGCCACAGTATTTACCTACCTAACTCGCCACACTTCAGCGCTATGAAAATACTAATCGCTCAATGTTTAGGACCCGCATGACCCCAAAACTAATTTTATGCATGTTCAAGGCCATCGCCTATTCCTCCTTACTAAAGTTCCCAGTTGGAACCAATCCTTCCCTCATTCAACCTAATTATGTTTCCTTGTCTACCTAATACTCAAGGGCGGTATCTCAATTTGCTCTTGTACCGCGAGGATTCAGCAAGACTCTTCCTCTTAACACCCAACCTATCGTTACAAAGGGCCTCCAACAGGATCAGAATAACTAGGAGAACAAGTCTTAGTTTATATGTTTTCTAGCAACCCTTCAGTGACACATTCAGCTCGTTGAAAACCCTTACTCTTTCTGTCTATAACATCCAGCAACATGCATCAAAAGCTATATCTACTAAAGAGTAATTCATAGTATTTTTCCGCCGAGAATACCCAAACCATTTATTGAGTACACTCGTGTCAATATTAGGGGTGTGCATGGTCCGGGGGTCGGTCCAGTCCAGGCATGGAACTAGGGACCAGACCGGTAGCCTCGGTCCCCAAATTTTCAAGACTAAGGATCGGACCAGGACTAGACTGGATCAGGGCTGGTAGTCCAGTCCAATCCGATCCCGACTCGGTCCCAATGGGATCGCTGATACTAGCTTTTTTAGAACATGAATAACCAGAAAACCTCAATCGATCATTAATTTTCGCCAACCTAGGTAATACTTTTACACATAAGTATCCATATCAACATAACTAAGGTCCACTGCGCCACATCAGGGGGAAAATGAGGAAGAAACGAAGAAAAAATGGTGAAGATGCTGAGAGAAAAAAAGTATGACCATAACCGAATGATAAGTGGAAGAAGCAAAAAGAACCCAGGCCAGTTGTTCACTTTCATTAGCAGTATTATCAAGAATAGAGTTATGCTAACATTTCTATTTTTTTTTTCTAATTTCATATATACACATTATATATATATATATATATATATATATATATATATATATATTCTAACAGTCCGGTCCTCCATTCCCGAAGATGGTACCGGGGACTAGACTGCCCGGCCACTAGTCCCATTTATTGGGACTAGGGACCGGATGACCCCCCTTAAGGACCGAACCAACCCAGCCGATCTGGTCCAATTTTGGGCTGGTCCAGTCCAGTTTGATCCCGTTTACACACCCCTAGTGGATATACGGTCCAAGATTCCACTTACAATGCTCCTCATCTTACCCTATCATGCATTGAGTTCAGTTTAACCAAGCGACTACTTGGTATACCCACCTCGACCGACCCATCAATCATGCCCGCCCTGCCCCCACCCCCTTCCTTTTTTTTTTTAACCCAAACCACCATTTTCAGCTCAAATGAAATGATTAGTAAATGGGTTAAAGGACCAACTCACTTCACTCTTGTTGTAGTCACTACTCTTGAGTTACTGTGGAGGCGCATCCCTATGATGGTGTAAAGAAACTGAGCTCTTTGGATAGAGAATGGAAGACCAGACCCCAAAGTGATGTCGAAATGAAATTGATGATGTTATCGAGGGAGTGAGGTAGAGAATGGGTCTATTCTTCCCTCTTGTGCTGATTTTCCTCCACTGGTCAAGAAGAATCAAGAAGGTGGGCTTCAGTCAAAAGGCATTTTTTGCTTTCCCTTAGTCATGACAAGTAGGCATGCAGTGGGGTAGTTAGTGGTGGATTGGTGCTGGGCTGGCTGCAGCTTCTCCTTAGGCCACTCTTTCACGTCCATAAATGGGTTTAAGCCAAATCACTAAGTCCAATCTAACGGTTTAGAGGGGTTGTGTAGCCGTGTGGGTCCCCACTTTGGTCTGGCTACTGGTAGAGTGGTCCAATTCATTTTCGGCCCATCTTTGCCCGATTAGCAAGGCTGTTCATGGCCCTCTGCATAGAATAAGATTCGAGCCCCGTTGTGGTTGCGATGACCCATTTCAACTTGGGTCGAATTTTATGGTATGGCCAAGCCTCCTTATTGTTGCCACGGTTTACCATTTGGCCCATCCCTAATTTGATGACTTCGTTCTAATCGAATACCCAATCCATTCGGCCCAAATCAACTCTCTAATATTAAAACTATTTAAAGTGAGGTATTACAGGTTTGGGTCCCATTTGATCCAAGAATCAAACGAGACCAAATCGGGCAAAAATGCAAAAAACCAGAGAAAGGCAGTCGTGAAATGGTATTCGTGTTACCTTTTTAGGCGACTTAGGTGATGGATGGGTGTTGGCAATGGCTCAATGGTAGATGGTGTGTAGGTGTATCTTAGCCGGTGGTGGTCACTCACGGAATCTCTGATTTTGCTCTGATATCACTTGTGAAAATTCCCTATTGGCCACCCAAGATGTTCACAAACTAGCCATGGCGCCTCTCTCTCTCTCTCTCTCTCTCTCTCTCTCTCTCTCTCTCTCTCTCTCTCTCTCGCTCAATTTTTTGCAAAATGGTAGAACCCACAGTCTATGGATGTTGCCCTCCTTTTGGAGAGGCTACCATGCACTCGTTTGCACACTTTCTCTCCTCGTACATGCATGGCTAGCCGAATTATTTCCTCAGCCATTCCTTTTTCCCCTTTTTTTTTCTTTGTACCCAAAACGTTGTCCTTGTTTTTGGCACAAATCCAGGGCATACAAAGACACAAGCAAGGGGAAGGTTCTAGAGTGAGCTCTCGAAGGGGTACGTAGCGTGCGTGGCGCGAAATGGCTGTGAATTTGGTTCGCAACACTGCTGGTCTGCTTGGGCGCGCGGTAGTGGTGAAGATGTTGTTGGATATCTCGGTTTCAGTGACACCAAGTCGTGAAAATTAGTTCAATGGTATGGAGAACAAGTGGCCTTCAAAGCCCATGCGAAGTCATCAACGATCAGGTGTGGTTGGCTGCTTGATTTAGCTGGTTTGGTCATGTAGGGGCTGCTAGTTAAGATGATGAATAGTTCGGGTCAAATAGGTCAAAATCGATTGAGCTGATGACTCGATCATTCAAAAAATGCCAAATTGATCCCAAATGACATTTTTTTTTTTCACAAAATTGATGCCAAAATTGTATTTCCCAGCATGTTTTTCATCCTAGAGAGGTGTTTTTGAGATTAAAAGGTTGATTTAGTGCAAAAACCCCCAAATTTAAAGTTTGATCTGAAATTGAATTTTCAATAAACCAAAGCCTAAATGACCAAAATCAAGGCAAACCACTCCCACCAATGGATTTAGAATGATGAAAATATAGGGCAATGGATTTGAATTTTCATGGCTACCCCTAAAATTATTACTTTCATTTTTGGTGAAATCGGGAACTAAATTGCAAATAAAAAGTGCAAATAAGTCCTTTTGGCCAAAATTCAGCAAGTTATCGAGCCAATGGACCAATTACAATTCAAGGCATTATATTGCAATGTCATAGCTTGGAAAATATGGAAATGTAAAATAAGAAGAATCAAAAACGTAATTGTTTTGCTCAATTTGGGTCTATGTTGAAGGAACATGATTACCCAAGTTGAATTTTAAAACTTAAGATGTCCAAAGTGAAAAGTGAGTTAAAATAAAATATTTACTATTTTTCATATTTTAGTGGACACATATGCTATTTTTCCTAATTTTTGGCTATTTTTAATTTAAAAAATAAATATTAAAATGTCAAAAAATACGAAAAAAAAATTTTGTTCAAAATTGAGTCCTGAGGCTAGGTCAAGGCTTTCAAAGTTGATTTTACAATTTTATAATTTTTTTGATATCTAATTAATTTTTTAAAAATAAAATAATAAAAAATCAGATATCAACAATGGCATGTGCGCTCTATAGTTAAAGACTGCCAAGCCTTGCTCATCCAACTGGGGGCGTCTCCTTGGCCCATTGCCCTCGAACAGCAAACCAAGCCACCGACTGGGTTGCGAAGTCTCTCCACACCAACTCCCTCTATCCGAAGTGGCTCCTAAAGCCACGTTCTTATCTTTGCACTCTGTTATGTTTAGACTATGGGAACTCTAATGTCGTTTTTTCAGATCATGAATGAATGAAAGAATTTTTCCGTCAACAAAAAAAAAACAAACACTGAAGCAGATACACGTCTTCCTCTGAAGACCGACTGTATAACCGAGTAAAACAAATGTTCCACTGCCTGTCTTATATACCCTTATTAACAACGACATCAGATACTTCCTTGGAGCAGATTTGGTCACTTAGATCACAATCCAGGTATTACATTATCCCAAACCCAGCTAATGAACAGATGAGGAAATATCACTCTTTCAATTTAACACAATCTACTCAGAGCACATGCCTTTTGATGTTCTGTCAAGTAGCTAATCCCAAATAGTAGTCAGCCAAAAGAAATCCTAAAAACAATCCAATCCAAGGAAGTAGAAACTTAAGTCCACCTATTTCCCCTTTAGGCAGTATAACTGACCACAACATCGACTAATATTAACAATCTTGCAGTCCACAGAACAGCATTCTAAAGTAATCCTCCATGATACTGGTGTGCCATTTCTGAAATGTATATCCTCTCGAGTATCCATTTTTCTCAGATTCAGCGCTCCAATGGCCACTATCAAGGCATGGCTATATCAACTCCCATCAACTTCCGCCTCTATCAGCATCGTATCTTAATTTTCACCTCTGCAATAAATTGTTCTTCATCCAGGAATGTCCCAAAACACAAGTGTTGGTGAGGGTGTGATGAAGGAGAAAATACAGAGCAACAGTTCTTCAATATTCAATTTCATTTACCAGTGGACCATTTCCAATTTGGAGAGTGGGAGAAGAAAAATTATAGTTTATTCAAGCGAGAGTACCAATTCAGCATTCAAATAATTACAGTTCCGATCCCCTGAAGTAAGTAATCAGAAAAGTGTGCCCTGAAATTAGCTTGGAACAGTAACATTACAACTTCCACTAAAAAGTTCCTTTTTAATCTTTTGAGGTGAGGGGAATTAAGGAATGGTGTGCTCATCTTACCTGTTAAAAACCCTCTTAACTGGCTAGAAGGCAACATGCTTTGGTTAGGATGGAACTCAAAAACAAATCTGATGCTTCAGAGAGCAACTTCTTTGTCTCCCTGATAGATCCACTTTAGCAAGATACAGCTACATGGTCAAAGATAGTCTGCCTAGATTGTATTTCCTCTTATTTCCCTCCAAAATTATGGCAAATACTCATTCCAGTGGACTTCTTGCGCTTCTGCAGCAAATGAAGATTGTTGCAGCACTACTTGCTCTTCTTCATATGTACACCATTTCACTCCGTCGTTCCTAGCCTTCCTATTGCTTCACCTAACAATATCAATGCAGAAGAAGGGACAGGCCTAATCCTGCGCTAAGCATGTATCCACGTCAATTAATTTTTGTTTTTCTCGTCATCTGAAGTGGGCTCATTCCCTATGGAGCACAGAGATGATTGAATGCAGCGCACGACAATTAAGATTATATACAATATAATGCAGCGCGAGGATCGGGATGCGAGGGGTTCCAGGTCCGCTGGGAATAGGTAAGGACGGGCTTGCGAGGGTCGGGATGAGAGAAGGTGAGCTCCTCCGTGTGTTATTCTTCCACTGCTAGATGCATTCTTCTTCTTCTTCTTCTTCTTCCTCCTCCTCCTCCTCCCGTTGCCGTCTGGTTTTCTCCGCTGTCCTTGGTTCACTGCTCACTTCTCTCCCTCTCTCTCTCTTTCTGACTGACTCTCAGTTCACCTCATGATAATATGATTGTACGTCGCCTTCGTCCCATCTACTACTTCTTGGATCATCGGGCTTTCTTTTGGGCCGTTTGACTACCGGGCTCCATCCAAAAAAGATATTCTTTCTTTCAAAAATCAGTTTTTTCCTCAAAACTCGAGTTTGACATATGCTTTCGCTGTTTAACGTATATTCCGTTATTTTCGAATTTGATCCCTGAATTAGCGCATCAAAACCTCCCAACTTTTTCATTTGTCTTATCATTTCTTCAACTTGCGTAACTCCTCTAACCAATCCCCACTTTCCTTTGTTGAAATAACATGTTTCATTAGAGTTGGATGATGATATGATATAAAGCATGATGATGGTGAGGCTACTGTTAATCGTGTGATGGTGGGTGCAACGGTAATTGGAAATGCCAAATGTTCCATCCACCACAGATCGTCGAGGGCTTAGCTCGGTGTGTGGTAATGGAAACGGAAGAATGGCAAACCCAACAAAATGAATCTGTTAAGAGGATCAAACGGGCATGCGTCCATCTTGTTTAAACCTAGAAAGACCCCCCTTTGACCATTTCCTGGGGCAACGCCTGGACAACTTCCTTACTCTCTCTCTCTCTCTCTCTCTCTCTCTCTCTCTCTCTGCCATTTATTCTTCGGATTTGTCAAATTATAGCTCTCTCTCTCTCTTCACACCTTCCAACCATGTCTGGTGCTCTCCTTGATCATTGAAAGCCCAAGATGATCCCCCCTCGATGAACCATTCGGAGAACTTGTATTAGAAACAGCTCATGGACGATCAACATGCACCTGATATTGTCCTCTCGGTTACATCCCAACTTCTCTCTCTGCCATAAACCATACCTCCACAGAATTTGACCCCACCTTGGTCCCCCAGAATCAAAATTTTTATTTGGGTCTGCGACTTTGTGTCTGTCGAGGTCGAGAAACATAGAGATGTTGGAGCCAGTTCGTTCCTCGAACAGCCTCTCTATTCATTGGTCAGTGTTTCGCACCTGCTTCCTTCTTGGTTTTGGTATTGCTCTGCACTTTGCATTCTAGGCTAGTTTTGGAACCTGATACACGGGCTTAAGTATTTTATACGCGGCAGGCCTATATCAGCACTCATGGATTATCTTAATCGAACAAGATTTGCCCGACTCCCATGTCCCCACAATGCACCAGTAGACGTGCCTCCCACCCAATTTTCCCGTTGATGGAGACCCCTGTAGATGTTGGTCTCTCTTGTATTTGACAGAGAAATGCATCCAAATAAACTTTCATTTGATACCCATGGCAAATGCCAGTAATGGTTTACAATTTCAAGCATTCCGGGATAATCATTCATCTAAATCGAAACCTGCCCGGATGGTTACTCCACAAGTTCACATGCTCTGTTTTCCCTCCTTTGGTGCAGAAACGTTGTGATGGATAGAGCTTCGATCTCCAGATTGGTGCATGAAACGTAAAAAGGTGAGGCATATCTGATTTCGATCCACTTTGTTCCAATTTAATACGAATTGTAGCAACCTTATCTCTAAAGATGAATGTGCATCCATATGATTGATAAGGAGCGCACACAAGCCAAGTAAACCTGAAGTTATGGACTCGATCCCCAAGAAAGAAACAAATGTACGTTACGACATGCCAGGCGATCCCAGAAAGCCAGATCAAACAGCCAAAGATGTCTCCGAGTCTACCCGTGATTCACCTGCTATACCTGCAAATTCTGATTCATTTCCCAAAGATTGTGAAGTTGGATTGAGAAAAGTCGAACGGGATAACAAGAACAATACTAGTGTGGATGGATCACCCATTTGCCAGCGGCAGATTCCAGGCCTCACAATAACGCATGCTCATAATCATATACCACAATGAAATTCCAACAGCTTCATCAGCAGCGATATTGACAAGTAGACCACTCACAACGACGACGTTGCAACCGCAACCAAATACAAAGAACTCCAATAGCCAGCAGGGATCGAGCCGTAGTAACAGCTTGGAGAACTCGGGTGCAATGCTGAGGCCCCACACAGGTGGGGATGTTCGATGGGAGGCCATCAATATGTTGCCCAAGGGAGGTCCCAAACTTGGCATGAGCATTTTTGGCTCCTGAAACGCATAGGATATGGGGACATAGGGAGCGTGTATCTCGTGGAGCTCCGAGGAACCAACGCTCACTTTGCCATGAAAGTGATGGACAAGTCATCCCTCGCCAGCAGAAACAAACTCCAGCGAGCTCAGACCGAAAGGGAGATACTCGGGCTCCTCGACCACCCATTTCTGCCCACTCTTTATTGTTACTTTGAGACCGAAAAGTTCAGTTGCTTGGTCATGGAGTTCTGCAGCGGAGGAGATCTGCATTCCCTCCGTCAAAAGCAACAAAACAAGCATTTCACCGAAGAAGCTGCCAGGTTCAGTACCTTTCTTTCTAAAATACCTTCTCTTCATTCCAGTTAATTAACCAGCTGTATGACTAAATGCTGCTTCCTTTCTCCATTTTTTTTTTATCTTTAATTCAACAAGCAGTGTTTTCTATTCTGTGATAGATCATCAATTTATCAGATCTCCATGAGCGAGCAGTTGATGAATTACCATTAATGAAAATCAAATTTCAAGGATAGCAATTGATCTTTTCTCGAAACTGTGATCAACCAAATAGATCGAATAAGGTTTCGTGCTCGAAAATCTTCTGTACCTAAATTCTGGGATTTCTGAGCATAATTTTGGAAGATGGAACTTTGAAAGGCGATCAATGGACTACAGCATACTTCTAAAGTTAGTGATCTCTCTCTCTGGATGTGAATCGATTTACTGGTTAATTTTAACAGGTTTTATGCATCGGAGGTGTTGTTGGCGCTGGAGTACCTGCACATGCTAGGCATGTATACAGGGACCTGAAGCCAGAGAACGTGCTGGTGAGAGACGAAGGGCATATAATGCTTTCGGACTTCGACTTATCACTACGGTGCTCGGTCAAACCAACACTAGTAAAGTCCTCGTCAGTACATGTAGGCAGCAGCAGCAGCAGCAGCACTGGTCTTTCAGCTGGGGCCATTTTGAATGAGGAGTACGCGGTGCATGGTTGCATGCAGCCATCCAACTTTCTGCCGCGGATATTGCCCGGGAAGAAGAGCCGCAAGTCTAAATCGGACTTTGGGCTGCTGATGGGTGGAGGAGGGCCACAGTCTCAATTGCCCGAGCTGATGGCGGAGCCAACCAACGTGAGGTCCAGTCCTTCGTGGGGACCCATGAGTATCTGGCTCCGGAGATCGTCCGTGGAGAAGGACATGGGAGCGCAGTGGATTGGTGGACGTTCGGCATATTCTTGTATGAGCTGCTGTACGGCACCACCCCTTCAAGGGGTCGGGCAACCGGGCCACTCTCTTCAACGTGGTGGGGCAACCCTTGAGATTCCGGAGATCCCTCGCGTGAGTTCCGTGGCGCGGGACTTGATACGAGGCCTCCTAATCAAGGAGCCCCACAAGCGAATTGCCTACAAGAGAGGTGCCACTGAGATCAAGCAACACCGTTTTTCGAGGGAGTGAACTGGGCCCTGGTGAGGAGTGCTCTGCCTCCCCATATACCTGATCCCGTCGACTTCTCCCAGTTTGCTATTAAAGATCCAACGGCAGAACACGCCAACAAGAAGATGATGACTGATAATTATAATAATAATGCTACTCATCATCAGAAAGACAACAATCCTAGTGACTCCTCTTACATAGAATTCGAGTACTTCTAACAATCACGGACAATGGTGGATGAATTCATCACCGATGTTGATGTATACACGAATAGAGCAAAAGATTTTTCAGTTTGAGCGCCGTGGCATCTCTCTCTCTCTACGCACTTGAAGGAAGATGCGAGGCTGAATTGGGATCAGTACCCAATTCACTTTGCTTTGTAGGTAGAGAAGGCAAAATGCCATGTTCCCTTGGTCATGTGATATGTTTTAACGTGTGAGTGGCTCAGTTGAGTTAACAGGGAACCGCCGGCTTATGGACAACGGTGTGTGACCAAAGCTCGCTGTCCTACTGATCTGGAAATTTTCTGGTCCGATTATGAGGAAGGAGACCAATAACAACTTGAGGTGATGTCTTGGGCATAGTTTTGCAGAAATAGGCTGCATATGCCTCTAACATCAAGTCTTGACGGTGCATAATGATGAGATTTATCTAATCGAATCGGAAAATGGCAGAGATAAGAAAAAACGAACAATGTGATTTATCCAGGTTCATCCAGAAAAAGGTACGGTTCTGCAGTTTGTATTATTACGTTTTCTGTCGCACGGTACAATGAACAAAAAAAACAATACATATAGCTCAAAACGGGTCCCATAAGTAATGGACCAACTTAAATAAAAGCCTAAAACCGATATTATTTCGGGGGCGCTGCCCCCACATCCCTGCCCGCTCATCGGCGAGCGGGGCAGCCGTCCGCTCACCAGAGAGCGGAATCCCCAACCTACTGACCAGCCATCGGGATCTCCATGTCGAGGGCGCTGCCCCCAAACCCCCGCATTTCGTGCGTAGGAATCACATATCGTTAGTTTATACTTCTGTTTCCCTAAGTTCACATGAGCATGCCGATGTGAGAAACAAGGATTCCCAAAATATTCGCCAACTCCAACACATATAATCCTTCCACTTTGGAAAATGGATCTTTATCAGCCCCCAACCTTTCTGTTGTTAAACAAGGATCTTGACTTGAGAATAAGGCAGCTTCTTAGGAGTTCAGTTCATGTAGGTTTCTTTTTGTAGGCTTCTTTTCTCCAACAATCCAAGGTTATACTAGGTAAGGGTAATTGGTTTCATAGTGGGTTGATTTCCATCCTAAAACCTGAACCCTCTTCAGTCAGGGTTGGTTCCCAATTTATGGAACCAGGAAACGACCTTGTTAACCTTGGACCCTGTCCCAAGTAAATCTAGGAACCGTCAAAGTGGGCATTTATTTTTAGTAGTGACATTACTTGGATTTACAAGGCAGTCACTTGATGCTCTTGTTGGTGGTATTGAGAAAGCATTGTACAAGCTCATGAAAATCTCCAGCCAGGGAGTGCTTTTGTCGATAGGGGTGATAAAACATTCTTCATATTTTCTCCATTCTTCTTTATTCCATCTCCCACTACTAGCCGTGGCTACTCATCTATTAAAGGTAAGCATGGTTTCATAATAGAATCTGGGACTTGGAATCGGACAGATGGGGAACCTGTTCAGTTCTAAATTCTAAGGTATGAATGGTAAGTTATAGGTTTCAAAAATTGAGGAACCTATTGTCACTACCTGCCCCCAATCTTCCGCATGAGAACGGGTTGTGAGTAGGCGAATGAATTGCCAAGGGGCTTTGAGGACCGACTCTTAGCTTGGGTTCTTCCAAGCTCATACCAAATTGCAACATCGAAAATTCAAATTTTGATCTTAGTGTGATCATGCGACATATGCGAGTGCACATGCAAAGGAGTCACCACCAACCCTTAAGCAAGTTAGGCCAGAAACCCTATAGAACGGTTCGGAAAAATCGCTTGATTTCGCGCAATCAAGGATTTTGGGTCCAGAGATTTGGTTACCTTAATATTTTTACTAGAGCCCTTTTGGTTACCATGAAGTTTGTTTTGTTACCTAAGGTGATCACGCAAGGTTTGGTCACTTTTAATTCTTAAAAATGTTCTTTCAACCATGTTAGGCGTTCATGCATGCAAAATGGTTTTGTAGGAGGTTCATTCCATAGCATTTTCTAGTTTTAGATTTTTACCTAGAAAAAAAAAAAGGAAGATCAACCAAAGCATTCAAAGGGATAAAGGAGGAAACATAAGAATTAGAAGCCACTTTAAAGTGATAAATAGAAAACCCGCAAGCCTTGGGTATTTAAATACAAGGCCTAGAAATCGAAACCTGAGACATGATCGGGTGTATAGCGAATTGGATTGAATTGGACATCGGTCATTCTCCACCGTGAAATAAATGTTAATTACTTTAAACATGCAACAAAACATCATTTTTAAATTTTCTAAAATGTTTTCCGTTCTTTTTAAAAACAAGGATGACGGAATGGGCCAAGCCTAGTAAGTTGGATGAAAATGCTACGAAAATTTCGCTCGAAGTCATGGTTTTGACTCAATTTTAGGAAAATTTTTACTTTGAAAAACCAACCACTAAGAGTTTCTCAAGCAAATATCTCCGTACTCACAAACAATCAAGGGAAAGCGATCATACCACGTGAAATTAGGTAGGATCAGATTTTCAAAGTAACCAATGGCTTAGGAAATGATCAATGGAGTGCGTTGTAATAGTTTCGTGAAAATGGCAAGTTCATAGGCCAAGACTTACCCAAAATTCAACCTCTAATTTTACAGCTTACCACAGCATTTTCATGGCCGATTATATTAGTATTCAAAAACAATCAAGGGAAACTGATAATACCACGTGAAACTAGGTAGCATCAGGTTTCCAAACAACTAATGGCTTGAGAAATGATCAACCGAGCTTGTCATAATAGTGTCCTGTAGATACTCGGATGCAAACCTAGACTAACAAAAATCTCAAGCCTAACTTTGCAGCTCAATGAGGTATTTTCACAAGTGATAATCTTAGCGCACAGACTTAATCAAGAGCAAAACCATACATCAATGTGAAGTGTTACATGCAAGGAATGGTATACAACAAAAATAGACTCTTGAATCATATGAAAACACCATGAAAACTGACCCTGAAGTCGGAGGGTCTGAACTTCTAAACAAACAAAAGAGTTTCCAAACTCAAAACAACCAATTCACAGAGGGATATATCTCGCACCTCGGTCATTACCAATGGCCAAACGACATACCGATGCGAAGAGCTACATACGAGAGACGACATCAAACAAAAACAACGCTCAAAGCACAGAAGACAAAGGAGAAAATCAGTCCCAAATGGGGGGGTTCGCACTGTTTTTGACAGAGTTAAGCCCAAACTAGACCAATGAGGCACATTTTCGACCTTAAATCTCGACATCCGAGCACAAATAACCATAAAATTAAGCATCAAAGTGAAGCACTGTCGCGACCCTAAAAAAATCGGGCTTCTCGATTTTTAGGTTAATAGATTAACGAGTTAATTAATTAGATTAATTAACTTAGCTCGAACTCTCCAAAGTTCTATCAAATCGTGACTTATGGTTCAAGTGATCATTGGACAAAAGATTTTAATTTTTTGGAGTTGCCACTAATCACTTTGGGTAGGTTAATTAGGCAGCTAAATATATTATTGGGAGGGATACTTTATTCCTACGAATCAGAGATCAATGAGTTCGGGGACTTAGTTACATTAATTTTTTTTTCAACTAATGCCTTTTCGGTACCAATTTCATAAAAAAATGTTCAATTTGGCAATTTCGATGAATTCTTACTTGAAATTCAAAGGTGCAATTTTTTTGTTATTTTTTATGATTTTTTTATTTTGAAAATTATTTTTTGTGGATGAAATTTAAATTCAAGTAGCAAAAATTAAAAGATAATTACCGCTATTTCTTTCGAATTAAGTTTCGATCTAAAGCCTAACAGATCGATCCTAAAATTCGAAATACCTGCTATGAAAATAATTCTATCTAAAGCCTGATAGGTCGACTTATTTCTATGCATGCGGTTGCGGATTAGGAAATTTCCTAATCAATCACGTCTTGAAATATTTTTGGGTATCTTCGAGTATTTTCAGAGAATTTTAATTATCACAAGATTATCACAAAGATTCCGAAATATTTACACCAATCACAATCTCACAATTTAGGCAAGTAACATATTGCAAGATTTCCAAAGGTACTCGAGATTCAATTTTGATTTGCAATCTTCCAAATTAGACAATCCAAATTAAACGATTAAATCCTTGTAGATATACTCAAATAATTCAAACAAGTCAAATTAGGAAAACAAGACAATCTTAATATTCAGAGATAGAATTTTACCTTATCTTGGGGTTGCAATTTCCTAATTCGAACTTTGCTCAAAGATTGTGCGCCAAACTCGAGAGAAAGATTGATCGGCTATGGTTCTCGTATGTCCAGGAGCATCGTCGAGGCTTGATTCGCAGCACTAATTTGGACATGAATCCACCGGTACGGCTCGAACGGTAGAGCTTAGCAGCCACAGTAGAAAAGACGCTCGGTAGGGTCGAACAAGTGGCTTCAACGGGATTGAAAATGTGACTTCAATCAGGACCGAACCACAGCTTCAAAGGTCCAAAAAGCAACCTCCGCCTGAACTAAATTGTAAAGAGAAAAAACGGGAGCAATAGGATCACAGAGCAAAAGTAGTGGCACACGTGAACTGGCAATAGTAGCTTAGCAGAGATATTTGACATAAAAAAAAAAATTCAGCAACGGCAGCTTTTGGACATCTCGAACCAGCAACTATAGTAGGCGGAGGTAGCAGAGCGGGACTTCTCGAACAAGGGACGCCGAGCTGAGCAGGAGCCACCGTCAGGACAACAAGGTCCTCGGGATTTTCGGGGGGACTGGACAACTTCTCAGACCTGCACAAAGGTTTCGACGAAGTTGAGCAGGACGCCGTGCAGATCACAAAGCAAGGAGCCGTAGTCGAGCAAATCAACGGCAGCAGGTGCAATGCCGGACCGTCGTGGGTGTCGGGGCAATAGCACGGTAGCAAGAGCAGTGAGCTTGAACAGCGCGACGGGTTTGACCGTCAGGCACTTGTAGACCTCGAGATAGCAGCCTCAGCTTCCAAAAAGGAGGTTGTAGCGGCTAGAACGAGGGCATAGCAAGACAATGTCGGTCGTCATTGAGGAGGAGCAGCTATCGTTGTTCGGGACACTGAGTACCGTCGGGCCAATTGCATTGGTGATGCGGTGGAGTAGCTTCAGAGACCAGTCGGTGTCTGTAGCCTGGCCTTTTGTGCAACGGCTTGGCCTTCGGTGCACCTGGAATAGCTGGCGTTGGGACTGTAGGTTTGAGCTTGTTTCCCGGACCAGTCTCTTCACCTGTCGGGCCAGCTGGTAGAGGCCCGGAAACTGGGGTGTGAGAGTTTGAGTAGTGGAGAGTGGCTATCGCGGTGAGCATAGTCTTCGTGAACCGAGTTGATGCAACAATGTAGTAGTCGTTGGGTGGCTGGTTTAGTGTCACCAGGACAGTAATCGATTGGCCAACATGAACATCCAGAGAGTAATCGACCAGCTTCAGTGTGTGGCCCTGAAACATGAAATTCAACGAGGTTGACAGCCCGACATTTGAAATTCTGAACGTGTACGTTTTACCTTGGTCACCGGTGAAAGTTGCATGAGGCTAGCCATTTATAATGACACCGTCAGGGAAAGGGAGAGATCTTCCAGAGTCCAAGGTCTGGCGTAAGGTCTTATGGCTGGCCTTGAACCAGTCACCAATGAGCAAGGTGAATTCCCCGACAGGAGATGGATAAGGGATAGGAATCCCAGGTCTCTGGTAGACATTAAGCGCTCCATATCCACCAGCAGCCTTGTGCAGGGCGGTTGAGGGGAAATATGTGAAGGAACCGATCTGGTCCTTGGGCTGAAAGATGTATGTGTAGTTGGAGTTTGGAGGGATGGGACAATTTATGCCCAGAACTCCATCATGCCATGAGTTCTTCCTCTGTTTGATCCCATTCCAAGGAAGAAGAAAAGGCTCGTCCAGCTTATTAATCAAGTTGAGCACCAAGTTGTCATTGGTGACCACATCAAGACTTAGCCCAGGAAACTGACCATTTATCAGGATAACCTGTTGGGGAACACCCAGTGGGGAGATAGTGCCGTAAGTCACAGTCCAAGTGTAGAATCTATAAGGGTCATCCCCTGTCACCAGGGATACGCAGAAGAGAGCCAATACAGCACGGATCTGGTGCACCAGCCTTGCCATCGCCACCGCCACCGCCACCGCCACCGTACCTGCAGATTTGAGGGATCACCCTAATTGGAACAGAGTCGGAGCCCCTTAAGGGTAAGGGTGAGTGGAGTCTAATCTAAAAAAAATTTCAGATTTTGTTTCTCGTTAAAACTTGAATGGAACGAGATGACTTTTAGATTGGGACCAGCAGCGACCCGCAGATGAGCAAAATAGACTCAGCAAAAATTCACGATGATGCTTGGGCTTGCTTGATTAAAGTTGACCACGAGATCCTACAGAGAGTAAGCAAGATAATGGACTTCTCAATCATGTTGCCACCCTCAAATCCGGAGATGGGGACAAAAGGAATCTTCTCGGGTTGTAGCCAACTTTCTTTTTCCCCTTCCTGGCCTTTTCTTCTTTGGCCCTTTGTGCAGAATGTGAATATTTTTTGTCTCCACCTTTTGACTTCTCTTGTTTCCTTCACGTACTCTTCTCCTTGACCGGCAGCTTTCGTCAACTCAACCAAAACGCATTATTCTTTGATGATCAGGCTTGGTGAAAATTATGGAGCACTTTGGTCCCACAGACTAGTTTTCGTCCAACCCTTCCAATCTTGGAGCGGATCAGGTTGTGTCCGAGTCCTATAACATGAAGAGAAGGACACTTGACAGGAGAGGAAAACGCGTTAGCTGCCAGAGGAGGCGCGCCAAGTTTCGTTCTGCCGAACTTAGCCTCGGAAATTAGAATCAAAGACTTGATTTTGGTCACCTTGGTGAGCACCAATCCCTCCGCCTGCATTCCAGGTAATGCTGCAGCTAGAACAGCTCCCTGGGAAAAACCAAGTAAACCGTCAAAGGGACCTTTCTTCACCATGAAATCTCCAATGAAAGCGATGCACTCTTCAAAGTTCTCGTACTCTGTATAATCCAGATTGCGTTGGAACCACTCGAAGTAGGGAGGATCGAAGATGCCCTCCACACCGGACTTGCCCATGGACGGGTACGGGCTGTCGAGGTACACCAAATCCAGCTTCTCCAGGACCGATTTGGGCGATTTATGGATCTGCGTCTCGAGGATTTTAGCGCTGTTTCTGAACCCGTGGAGGCATAGAATGCTAGGATTCTCATGGGATCGGCTTTCGGACATCGTTTCGCACTCTCTACTGTCCTAGGAATAGAACTAGAGCAGGAATCCAAGAAGAGTCTCCATTACAAAGTTTTGAGTCCTCTACTATTTGGCCAGTTCTCTCTGTAGTCCATGGCTAAATTTTGCAACGTGCTCTAGTCCAATCACCTATCGAATTAAGCTTAACTCCTCGCCGTCAATACAAAATACAATGTAAAGAAAAATAAAAATGCGACGCATGAGGAAATATTTTTGGTGAGAATTAATTCTCAATTTTTGTGTAATATATAAATGAAAATCAAAATCAAAATTAGGTGTCAACAAGTACTACGCACACGGAACACAATGGAATCCAATATGGTCAAAACAGCAATGAAAAACGGATCCGAAGTTGGGAGTTTGTATCACCCAAGACATTTCATCAAACACGAATGCAATGGAAAAAACATGAAACGGAGGCACTACAGGCGAACACTTAATAGGGACTAAATGAACTTTGAACCGTGCATAGTGTAAGGACCTGGCCCATCACTCGCAAGATATTGTTCGCTTTGGACACACAGTCCTCACAACTTTGTTCTTTTGGGACACCCCCAAAAAAGCTCTCTTGCAAGTTAAAGGAAAGCCAAAACCTTATCAACTAGCCCAAAACTTCCTCCCTAAGCGATGTGGGACAAGAGTTGTGCACACTCCCTCAATGGAACACTCCGCGGGATGTCACATACTCTCCCCCTTAGCAACACAGCGTCCTTGTTATGCACCACATACACTAGCGAGCGCCCACTGTAGTCCACACATGCCGTCGGGAGTCGGCTCTGATACCAAACTATAAGGACTTGGGGCCATCACTCGCAAGATATTGTTCGCTTTGAACACACAGTCCGCCCGATTTTATTCTTTAGGAACACCTCCAGAAAAGACTTCTTGCAAGTTAAAGGGAAGCACAATCCTTAACAATTAGCCCAAAACTCTCTCCCTAAACGAAAAGTTGCACACACTCCCTCAACAGGACACCCCCGCGGGATGTCACACATAGGGAGTTCGGTTTGGCTCTATTTAACTTGAAAGTCAAATGGAGATACACTAGGCCAAAAAAAGGAGCTCAAAAATGGGGGAGCTCGTGAGCAAGGTTTAACCGATCTTTTCGGGCAGCACTGGCAAGGGAGAGGGGGTTGGTGATGGTGCAATAGGTAGCCCATGTGTCGGTGATTATCCTCAAACTCACACGACTCCTAAGTCTCTCCCTCGGGCCCTCTAATCTCTCTGCCTTCTCTCCATGCACTGGTCAAAAATGAGCCAAAAAAATCCTCTCTCTATATATATACATATATCCTAGAGGTAGCTAAGAGTAATGGAGTCTCCGTCTTGACCTTGTATGAGCTTCTTCCCCTTCGTACGTGATGGCTATCTCATAATATCCTTCCCCATCTCCACCCCCCCCCCCCCCCCCCCCCCCCCCCCACACACACCACACAACCTGGGCCGCAGTTTCCATATTGAATTACCAAAAATGGAGGAGGATGTTTTGGAACAAAGTTGAAAGGAGCACGTGGCATGGGTCGTTCAAATTGGACACGAATTTTGCCAAAATTTACCTAGTCTTTCTCGGGTGCGTGGGGCAGCGAAAATGGAGCTAGACGTCCTGGCTCTGATGACGCTAAGCCGTGAAAGTGGACCCATTGGAAGTGGAATTGAGTGGCCTACAAAGCCCAAGCATTGACATTGTTGATTGGGTTCGAATTAGCATTCAATTTGGCTGATTTCTGCTTGGCACGCGTGAGGAACCCTTGGGGAAGAAGATGAACAGTAACTAGGTCATTGGGTCTAATACGCCAACCTGGCTGACCCGGTTGCTTAAAAAATGCCAAATTGTGTCTAAAGATGACCAAATTTTCTCAATTAAACAGAAAAATTGGACTCTACACCATGGATTACATCTAAAGATGACGAGATTGAAACATGATTTTTCAATAATCCAAAGCCTAAATGGAAAAATTGAACCAATCTACCTTCACCAATGGCTTCAAAATGATGAAAAATATAGGGTAGTGGTATTGAATTTGCATGAGCATCTCTAAAAAATGATTAATTGCACTTAGAGTGAAAATCGAGAACTAAATTGAAAGTAAAAGTGCAATTAAGTCCTTGTCAAAATTGCTCAATTTTGCAAATAATTAGACTAAAATTTAACATTAGGTATTACAAAAAAGTGTCATGACTTGGGAAAGGTGAAAAGAAAATTTAAAAAAAAAACCAAAAAATGTAATTTTTGGGTCATTTCGGGGTTATGTTTGTGAAGACTCATGTGATCCAAAATTTAATTTTACAATTTTTAAATGATCAAAATTAAAATAGAATTAAAAATAAAAATATTGACTATTTTTCTTATTTTTGTGATAGCGAATACTATTTTTCTTATTTTGGTTTTTT
Source organism: Psidium friedrichsthalianum (assembly GCA_019149425.1). NCBI lineage: Eukaryota > Viridiplantae > Streptophyta > Magnoliopsida > Myrtales > Myrtaceae > Psidium > Psidium friedrichsthalianum. The sequence goes on along the minus strand of JAGVVM010000502.1, from coordinate 41,065 downwards.
CTAATAAAAGAAATTTAAAAAATCAAAAAAATGAAAAATATATTTTTTTGTTCAAAATTGGTTCTTAAGGTTTGGCCAAGACTCAAAAAATTGCTCAATTTTGCAAATAATTGGACTGAAATTTAACATGAGGCATTAGAGAAAATTGTCATGACTTGGGAAAGGTGAAAAGAAAAATAAAATGACTCGTGATGCAAAATTTCATTTTATAATTTTTAAATCACAAAAAATTAAAATAGAATTTAAATAAAAATATTGACCTTTTTTTTTCATATTTTTGTTATCATGAATACTACTTTTCTTGATTTTTGGTCCTTTTTCTAATAAAAAGAAATTTAAAAAAGTCAAAATGCAAAAAAAATATTTTTTTTTCCAAAATTAGTTCCTAAGGCTTGGCCAAGACTTCCGATATTTTTTTTCTTGATTTTTGGTCTTTTTTCGATAAATAGGTTTCAGGTTCCAAATAGGTGGAATCCAAAACCTACAATGTTACCTGTAATCTATAACAAGTTTTTGTGTTTTTCTTGATATATCTTTTTGTGTGATTCTGCAATATGCCATAGTATTGGATGATGAGTGTGTAATCTAGAACTACTAGTATGAACTTTCATTTTCAGTCATCTTTATAAGAGTTTTACTTTATTAATGTTTCATATTTATTCATACGTTTTAAATATGATTGTGATTAGTGGATTGTAGAGACAAATGATAGTCACTAAATGTGATGATTCATTGCAATCATTCAGTTAAGAATACATGTGGAACTTGTTTAAACCTTGAAATCGACCCTGTAATCTATGATAGGACTGGTTAGAGGCTTCAAAGTATACATAGTAGGTTCCAGATTATAAAAGATGAGGAAATTGTTCCGCCAATTAGGTTCCAACTTCTAGGTGAAACCTACATAGAATCTAGAGCCGCTTATCCCTAGCATCAATGTTGCCAATGAGATTAAAACAAAACTTTTTTTCTCTTTTTCTTTAACATTAGTGACTCTGCTTTGATAAGATTGGGTTAAGGGGGTAATTGTCAAAAAAGTCATAAACATATTGCAATTGTGCTTATTTAGTTCTTTATATTTTATGTTTTTGTCAAATCAATCCTAAATCTTTTACATTTGTGCCATTTCAGTCTATTTGGTCTGTTGTCGTTGACATGGCACTTGTTGACGCTAATGTAGACTTTTAAAATAATAATCTACTATATTTTTGAAGTTTTTGTAACTTTTTTTTAGTTTTTCTCCCCCTCCCCTTCTCCCAAGACTTAAGGCTATGATGCCCTCGTCAGCCTTAGGACAAAGTCGCGATGGCCCCACTCTCTCGAATTAGGAGAGGCCTTCATGGCTCTCGTTAGCTTACAAGGGTGTTGTGGCCATCAATTGGTCTGGGTGATTGCCACGATGCCCTTGCCTAGCTAGATTTGGGCATCGGGCCGCATGCCCTCACCTAGTGCCAGTGAGGGTCAACCAGATCTACGAGAAGCCACGAGCCCTTGCCTAGTGTCAACTAGGCCGTAAGTGGGTGGGGGGTAAGAAAAACAAAAAAAACATGTAATTTTTTCAAAGTTATTGACCTATTATTTGAAAAAGTCCATGTTAATACCGAAAGTGCCACGTCAGCGTCGGCTGATCAAATGAATTGAATTGACAAAAATATAAAAAGATTTATGATTGAGTTGAAAAAAGTTAAGAACTGAATTGATATTATTGTGATATATTTATGACATTTTGATAATTTTTCTAGGTGTTGTGTACGTCTGAATTGCACTGCCAACCCACCCAAGTGCCTATCTTGCGAAGTATTTTTGACAAATTGTTCCTTTTTAAGTTGGGCATTCCATTTCCAACTTAAAGGCCGGTGAAACAGCTGATCTTACAAGAACTTCATAGAGTTCTTGTTTTACCCTGAACTTCATCTCCTATCTTATACTGGACGGATTATTGCCGGTTCAAGATTGTGCCTAAATTTCATGTAAGATCAGCAATTGGGATGTAGCATCAACATGACATGTGACGCAACATGACAAGACATGCTGACAAGTGATTTCTCAAAAAATAGAAAATTCCGATAAGTTAGGACACGTTGTATATCAAAAGTGTATATATAAAAAAAATATTAACTATGAGTTTCTTCTTCTACTGTTAGGAATTCATGATTAGGTATTTTTTTAGATCGACTGTGTATATTAATTTTGAGATTATTAGATATATAACTTAAGTATATAAATTTTTAATAAATTTACAATTTGACTCTTAATTTATTGAAAATATTTAAAATTGATTCTATACGTGTCGAAATGATGTGTCGAGACACTGCACTCGCGTGTCGTTGACGTGCTTGGAGCACTAATCACGTGTCGATCACATGTCTCGAAGAGTGTGAAGTATGAAAGAATGTCGGATCTGACACGATGATCTCATGAGAATGCCGTAGGGGTGAGCAACTTGGACCACTCGAACCGGGACCGCCCGGACCGGACGGGGACCGGTGGTCCGGTTCCCTATTCTATAGAGGTTCGGTCCAGTTCCCGGTTCCTAAAATTGGGACCGGTGATCGAGCGGTTTGGTTCCTGGTTCCTAGGACCGGACCGGACCGGTCTTTTTTTTAATCTTTTTTGCTAATTTGGTCCAAAATCTCTTTTGGCTCGTTGGGCCTCTTATTTTTTGCTACTAGGAAGTCATTTTATATAGACATTGAAGTTCTATAACGTTATTGATTTCAAAAATTAGAGAATAATTTGAGTTACGTTTTTTTTTTGTTTCGGTCCAGTCCGGTCCGGTCCAGTCCATTTGTTGATCCGGTTCGATCCGGTTCCCGAAATGGTCGGTCCGGTTTTCGGTTTCGACAAATTGGGAACCGAGACCACCAGTCCAATTCTCGGTTCTTGAGGGGAACTGGATCAGACCGGAAATCGATCACCCCTAGAATGCCGATGCTACATGCTAAATAGGGATGTACCCCACGCAGCATACCAATACCATCCACAGCAGGTGAGAACTACAATAAAGAAAAGCAGAGTCAACGAGCTAAAGTAGTTGACTGCAGAATTAATCAAATCGAGAAAAAAGCACAGGGATCTGGAAAGGCTGGAATGGCGGCGGGGAGGTGCTGGAACTCGACCATGCGGTACGCCTGCCCCTGCGCCTTTCCCTCTCGTAACTTGGTCGTCCGCGTCAACGTCGGATTCCAAGATATCGCCGGAATCGCCCACAACAAAGTGAGCCTTCTCTCCTGATATCTCATCTCCCTCTCTTCTTTTCACTGGTGTGAGTGGTGATCTGATTGCGGGGCTACTGGGACTTGGTAGGTGCTCATCTCTGCTGGCATATCGGCGGCCATCGGCCAGCTGTCCAAGCCATTCACATCGCCCGAGGGAGATGCCAAGATATTCGATTTCAGGACCGCCATTCGTTCCGGTGGTTTCCCTTCCACCCACTCCGCCGTGAGTCCCCTTTCCTTCCCCTTCTGACCATACCAGTTCCATAGAATGCTCGACTCGACTCCCTTCATTCCATCTTAATTGTATTTCCCTCTTATTTGTCTTTCCTAGGCAGTTGTGGCTACAGCTACCTCCCTTTCTTTCGAGAGGTAACCCCTTTTTTCTTCTCAGGTTTTCAGAATGTGATGTTTGAATCTTTTCCCGGAAGCACTGCATTTGCCATTCCTATCCCCAACCCTAACTAGAGGCTGGGGCCTTGTGCACCAGTTTCCTTTCTCCTTTGCTCTCAACGTTGTTTGGGTATTGACTTTCTGCATAGATTAGTTGATGTCTGATCTTGAACGACTGTGCACCAAGTCTCTTTTCTTCTCAGGCGTTTTGAGCTTTGGTTTCTCGAGCCTCTCTGTCTCATCTATCTCTGCTGGTCTTCCAATTGGTTGAGAGGAATGTGCATCTCCCCTATCTGCCGTCATTGCTACCATGTGCATGTGGGGTGTTCCTTCATTTAATAAGGAGCTCCTGAACTCTGAGCCATATATTAAAATCGTTTGTATAGTGTAACACTTCACTTCCCAAAAATCCGCATGCCCCACTGTATTACTCCAGAAGCACTGGAGAGAATTAATGGACTCTTTCCTAGTCTTTACGATCCCTCCTAAATTAGTCTCTTATGCATTCACTCTGAAGGTAACTGTAAGATTGTCATTCCATAATGCTTCCATCACCTAAAGGAAGCATTGGTTTTTCTTTTTTCTTTTTCCCCTTTTAAATGATCTTTTGTTGAGGTTCACATTCTTTTCTATCTTCCCTTGGGGCAGGGGATTCTCAGATTCAATTTTTGGACTCTCGGTTGTGTATGCTGCACTTGTCATGTATGATTCCCAGGTAATCTCCTTTTTTCCTCATTATTCTTGCCTTTGTGGTTCTGATTTCTTCTTATCGTTCCAGACTGATGTTTGAAAGCGGGCTACCTGCTCCCTTTGTCTTGCCTATTTCTGTACACCTAACTTACTGTTCTAGTTGAAGAGAATACCTCCTTTTTTTGTTTTTAGTTAACGATGAGTAGAATACCTCCTTTTGTTAGTTATCCGAGGATTTGCTATAAGAGGAATTAAGGATGCATGGCATTTGGTAGCAAACTGTTTATTGGTACTTGGTTCAAGTTTAGACTGTTTCTTGGGAGGTGGCTTATTATGCTTTTGTGAAAAATTTACTACCTTGTATGTTCTTTCGTCATGTATAGAAACTTTCAGTTTTGGGCCACAAATAGAATAGTTACCTTATTTTCCTTCATTAACGTGATTTATCCCCTGGCGCCTGAAAGGTTGAGAGGAATTGTCACTGTGTAGTTGTAGCTTCTTTCTGCTCCCACTTTTTGCACCAACTAGAGTTTATTGATCTTCATCTTTTCACTTACATCCTTGGTTTCCATAAGTGGATTGCCTAGTCTGGTTTGGCTTTCTCCAGCCTTTCCTTCTTTCTAACTCAATTTTGTGGATCTTCGATCCGAGAAACTCATTGCTTGATCATATGCTTAACGTCTTTCATTGCTAACCATGGGTCAACTCCTTCGTCCGTTTAAAAGACCATCCCTCCTGAGAAGCTTCGCTACAGTTGATTCGCTCAGTAGCTGACGATTGATAACTCGATTGGCCTTCATATCAGAAGCCTTAGAAATCAGGGATAAGCACCTCGTCACCTCCTTCGATATCCTAGCAGACAGAGAGGTGACGTTGGATGATCTGATCAGATGCTATACATGTCTGTAATTACCTGGCTAGAAACAATACCTGTGAATTGTACCCATAATAAGTATCTCTGAGCAGTTGCTTGGGACTTGGGCCAAAAAAATGTAGCCACGGAACTAAAGGATTTTCAAGAAAAGGTTTAAAATCCCTAAGCGTTGGACGAAAGCTTCCATACTTATAGTTGCTTAGGCATCATGCCTAAGAGAAAAATTGCAACATGTAACTCAATAACCAAAAGTTCAATATTGAAATTTTAAGGACTCAATAAATGAGTTTTCCATAGGGAAGGAATGTATTTGAAAACTTTTCTCTATCCTATTCCATATTAAAGTAGGAAAGTCTTAATTAGGAAGCCCGATATCCTAATCCAACTACTATTGCCCCAATCCTCCATCAAGAAGCTTGCTAGTTTTTCATTTAGCAGCCTTTACTATAATTACTAGCTGCATTCCCCTCTTTAACACCTAATAAGAGGAATAAAATGGGTGGCCCTGAATTGCATTTATCAAATTTCACTTGATGTAGATTTTAGTATTTTAAGGGTTATGGCATGCCACCTTTTGTATGAGAATATCACTTGCAATTTTGATGCTGTTCTTAATGATTCCCCCTAGACCTGAGCAGAATTCACTGTGCTATTATACAGCCAGACAACAAGTGGATAGGAAGTCCCAACCATCACATTAGCCTTGTCTATAAGTTAGAGATCATCTCTGCCCTGTATTTATTAGTTCAGCCATAATGGACATCATATATCATAACTTGTTTATTGGAAACAAATTGAAACTGTCATCATGGGCTGTTAAAAGGGTGGGAATGAATGGCAACTTGGGCATATATTATTGCTTCATATGTTAGTTTCTTGGACTAAGCCCTCAAAAGCATGCTGCACACAACATCCTATCTAAAACCAAAGCCAGTGAGTTTCAGAATCCTCGTCTGCCAATAACACAGATTCAATGACAGTGAAGTCAAAGATCATGATTTGTCCACTAATAAATATTTTTTAGTTCCCTCTTGTGGTTGTCTTGGGGTTGAGTTGCCATGAAGTCATATAAGACTATAGAGAGGAATCAGAGGATTAGACTCACAGGATGCTTTAGATTAAGAACATTGAAGGACTTTGGATCCCCGGTAAAATGCTGGAGTTGTCCAACTCTTGTCAATCGCAGTGTCGTCGCATTTGTATTTGCTGTATGATGTAATGGTTTTGGACTGCAGGATTCCCCAATATGATAGAGGTCAACTTGTTCATGGTCTTTTGGTCCAAAAAAAAAAAAAAAACACTTGTGCGTGGTCTAAGCCCTTTTAGGGTTCATGACATTTGACAACCTATGACATGGAAGTAAGGGGGTACCTCTGTTATGTTAGACCGGTGACCCACTTGGAAGGATAAATTAACTTAGTCGTGCTTCCTTATTAGTCATTTTTCCTTGTAAAGGCTTTGGATAATAATTCTTGCAACAATTTTTATTTTGTTTTTTTTGGGTAGAATCTGTAATCAGCTGCTTACATTGTAGCAATGTAGCTTGATTATTCTGTGGTTTAGTTGGCTAAGTTGGGGAATCTTCCACCGGATTTTCTCCTGATGGACGCGCAGGGCGTAAGAAGAGAAGTGGGGAAACATGCCAGACTGATGAATGAAGCTCTGCTGAAGAAACCACGGGTGAAGTCTCGATGCACGGAAAGTGACAGAGTGGGAAAGTCATCTTCATCAACCATGAATTTGGATCCAAGTGGGCAGTTTCTGACGGATGGAGCTGAAAGGGGCTCCTTTAACTCAAAAGTCACAAAGTGCCCCATTGATGCTCAGGGCAGACAACATAGAGGAGAAAGAATTGCAGTTAGGAGTGGGTGATGATGGGGACAATAAAACTGGTGTCGATGGAGGAGAGTGGAATAAGGCTGAAAGAATCGGTTGGGCACACTGAGGTGGAAGTTTTAGCGGGTGCTATATTGGGCTTCGTGGTCAGCACGGCTGTAAATACCTTGATGCAGTAGTTTTTTCTACAATACCTGCTTTTTTTTTTTTTTTTCTGTCCTTCCTCTTGAGTTTGGAATGGAAACGAGATTTAAGTCATTGATCATGTGTGTCCTTGGCATCACCTTAAATTCACCATTCTTCTTTAGTGATTGCAAACAATTGGGGTAATAATACACCTGCTCATTGGGAAACCGTTTTCTGGCGATGGCAAGGTAGCCTGCGGGCACAGTAATGATAGCTGACTTGAAATGCGTGGGTTCTGAGGTATGTGTGATCCATTAGTGCTTGGACATGATTTAGGGCTTTTTACGAAATAAGGTAAAAAAATTACATTTTACTGATTTTGGTTCTGCGGAACTTATTTACCATTTAGGGGTCCATTCGGCAGTAGAATTCCGCTAGTTCGGCAGACGCCGACGGGAAGTTCGGCAACGTAGCGACGAACGGAAGACGTTCGCACCACCCTGCCGAACGGCTCCCTGTTTGGCACCTCCCCTGCCAGAACAGGGACTTGACCTTCCCAAGCTCTCTCTCACGTGTCCTTTCTTTTCAGAAAATTTCCTCCCCTTCAACTTTTTTTTTGTTTTTTTACCCTTTTTGGCCTTTTTCACTTTTCAAACCTCTTTGCTCTCTTTTCTCTATGCTTTTTTTTTTTTTACTCTCTCTTTGGCTCATTCGTTCCCTCTTGGTCGCACCCCTCAGAAAACTTCAGAAACTCACCTCTCTCTCTATGATGTTGAGCTTGAAGTCGGGTCGAGGTCGCTCTCGAGAGCATCGTTGCGGGGGCGAAGATGGTGAGGTTGTGGCGGCCGAGGCGTCCTCGAGGGTCTGGAGGAGGAGGGCCTTCTCGACGAGGGTGTAGTGGGAGTCGAGGAGGGAGACGAGGACGGAGTTGGAGTTATCTGGCCGGCGGTGGAGTTGGAGGGGGCCCGGTGGGGCATGCGGAGGATAGAGGGGGAGGAGGATGATGAGGAGGAGGAGGGCGGAGACAACACAGGACTTTTCTCTACTTCTTCTTCTCTAAAATGGAGGATGTGTGATTTTTGTGGAAGGGAGGAGGAGAGAGATGGGGACACGTGGGCGACACTTGGGGAGCAAGTAAAAGTAATGGGCAAGAGAGAGAGACTGATAGTGGGTGGAGTTTGTCCGCCAACTCCTCTGCCGAACAGACTCCTTAAATCGATAAAAAGCCCATGATTTATTGGTTTAGGGGTTGCATCCCTCGACTCTTTCTTTATGCTCGTTACAGGAAGTTCAGATGGCTAATCCACCAAAAGACAAAGGAACTTCCGTAGCCCCTTCCTAAAGGCGGGTTGGGATCGGGTGGGGCCCACTTCAGTGCAGGAGCCATACTATAGAGGGCCCAGGCAGCCCAGAATGCCATAGCTATTCCTTTATCGCCATTCAACGGGGTGAGTTGGTGACGTGACGGTGGATGGTGTGATGAGCTGCCAGGTTGGGGAGGCACGTGGTTGCAATTTGGGGAGGCTTAGGCGCCTTGGCTTCCACGTGGACAACTCCTCGGTGTCTTCTCTTCTCTGTTTCTTCCTATTTTAGTTCCGGTCTGGTACGGCAGACGAGAGAGGGGGGATAATCTCTAAGAAGGAAAATGTCAGGAGTGCAGGGGGCAGAGCCCAAGGAGTCGACGACGGCGACGACGTACGAGTCGGTGGAGAGAGGGAGAACAGGACGAGGACGGCATACGCACCCCGCATGACCAGAGCAACATTCAGGTGGACCTGCTCGAGGAGAAGGTCCCGGATGCCACTGGCCACGGCGGCCCTGTCTTTGGTGCAGCCGCCGCTGGTAAAACCAAGGAGGAGGCGGCGGAGGACAAGCAGAAGATCGACGACTGGGCGTCACTGGCACCGGATGATGTTAACAATCACGCAAACTCTCTTAGCTTTGTAGATGTAGCTTCTCTCTCTCTTGTCTTGGTTGTATGTGTCTACGTCAGGTACCTGATCATTTGTGCTTTCTTTCAATGTAATGGCTTTGAATCAATAAGGGCACAAGGACACTTTTAATGTTATAAATTGTGTGTAGATATTATTTTGGTGCCAAAATTTCAATCTGATTACCATAGTATCAAGTTTTGAAAAAACGATCAGTTAGTGTTAAGTCTAATTTGGTCCACCGGATTTCTGACGTGACTTTATTTTATTAATAAGTGAAGTGGACGTGACCGCTGAAGATTCCAGTCAGCAGTCAACGTCTTTTGGACATGGTTTTTCAAATAGAACCCTAAATCAATCGATTGAAGAGAGAATCTCTAATTTGAAACCCTAAATTAGTAGAGCCTTGAGCAGCGCGTAGAGGGCTTCACGAGTGTCAAATAGAGGCTTTACGAGCGCTGCCAGCAGCTTCAATAGTGCCTCAAATCCTAACTCTAATTTTTCTTGAACTGAAGAAGGTGAATGTTATTGTTATTGTGGGTTACCGAGTCCAATAAGAATATCTTAGACTAGTTGAATTCGAGTAAACGATTCAATGGATGCGCTAGATATAGAGAAGGCTTGAAGTGCAAATATTCAAATGGGTTGATTCAAAATTCTTTGGACGAACGACTGAGGTGATATTGGAGATTCTTGAAGGATGACATCAATCTTTACCTACATTAGTGGACGAGTTGAATGATGTTGATGTTCAGTCAATGCAAGCTAAAATAAGGCTTTAGCATCTTTGGCCAACCATTGAGAAGAAAGTTGCGAACATCAAATTGAAAGAATTTGTTCTCGAGCGTTGATTATCTTATTGTCTGTTGTGCAGCCTTTTTCATGGACAAATGTGAATGGAACGGTGGGCATAGGTTTCTCAATCTACCATAGTTGAATATGAATGAAACATATAGTTGTGAAGAGCAATTGTAGTTATTTGTTGGTTGATGTTTCCCTAATTGTTGTATGGAATAAGATTATTGCTTGTGCACACTTACAAGTTTTGATGAAATTAGTTATTGTGCATTGTCAACTTCCTTTACTTTGTTTGTAAATGAGGTGTGAGTTGTTGGTGATTTGCTTGTTTGTTGCAATTTTTACTGCAAATGCTGGTTAAAATGAAAGAGTGGTAGTTTGTTTAAGGTGATCAATTTAGTGCTAATCATGCTTTAAAAAAATACTTCAGTATCATTTTTTTTTACCAAGTGATCACTTAAGTGCAATGTTTTTGTCGAAAATGATCATTTTAGTGCCAAGTTATGGTGAAAATGACCATGTCAACGCCAGTCAAACCTAGTACAATAGCAGCAACTTGGAGGTCTAATGTAAGTGCATTGAGCCTGATCGTACTTGCTGTGTTACAAGATTACCCTGCCAATGCACCAACTTACATCAAGCGGCAGCTGTAGCTGCTCTTGTTGCTCAAGCTGGTGCACCACTAGCTTGCATCAGCTGCAGCTGCTTTGCTGCTTCTGCTTGCACCATCAATTGTTGGTGTGCAGTTCGAAGCTATAGATGCACCAATAGCTTCTTATAGCAAGCATAATCCAACATGCATAGATAAAACTCCAGTAATTTAGCAACATCAACCAGCGACAAAACACTAGCAACCTCACATTAGCCAAGAATAACACAACAACAAAAAAGTAAGCTACATATAATTTCATTGCCATTGACATTCAACTGATCTTCACAAATAAAAGCATCAATCAGTCATGCTATTCACCATCATTCACCTCTAATCAATTGTCAAAAAGCAACAAAAAAAGATATAACAATATCAAACTCAGTCACATCCAACCCCCCTAGTTGTTTTTTTTTCTTTCGGACTTTTTTACTTGATTATGATCCTTGTATTCTTTCTATTCCATCGGTTAGGTTCTTTAACTGGCTTGCAGGTGCTTCATCATCATCAAGTGTAGGTTCTTCAACTGCCTTGTTGTTCCATGCACCTTCTTCGCACGAGCTCTAGTAATTGGTGGTTGTTTTGGAGCTACATTAGTTTTTTTCTTCTTTGGAGCACTCTTTCTTGCACAATACTAGACTCCTAAGTTAGACCGTTTTTAGCGATAAGAATCTCAGTTTTTCAACCTAAGCTACAACAAGAATCACATGGTCATTGATATGAAATGCAATAATTGAAATATATGAGCCCTACAAAAACTTACATTCAAAATAGTTATTCCAGTACGTTCGTCTGTATAGATATCGTAATCGCATTACCTCATCCTTTTTCCAAGAGCCCCACCTGTCCATTGTAGTGCCTCACTTTCAGCACCTGAGTAGTCTCTCTTCTTCTCACCTAAGAAAGACATAAAAAAAAATCACAAAAGTCAAAGTGAAGTCCATAAAAAAAAAACTAACACAATAATTATATATTTACTAGATATTTTTTCCTTCTTGTCTGTTCAACGATCGACTCGGTGGTGGCCCTATAGATGTCGCTCTAGTAGCCCGTCGCTTGGCCCAACAATAGGCCAAGCATTGGCTCAATAGTGGCCCAAGTATTGACCCTATAGTTGGCCCATCAATTGCGACGCCGCCCCTATACTTGGTCCAAAAGTAGGTTGTTGCGATGTTGCTTCTTCAATTAACAACTTTTCTTATTGTGACCCTTGATATGACAATAGGAGCACTTCATCTTTGCACCGATTCTCCTCATCCTCTTAGTTGAGACCTTCCCTGCATCTATTCTTCATTTCTATTTTGGCCTTCTATTATCTTCTTCAGTGGCAAAGGTATGGGGGTTTCACGATCCGTGTGCTCCTAAAATTTGGTCAATCTGAGATGCTGCATCATGAATTTGTAAGACTCAAGATACATTCTTTTCTTGTAATACTTATGTAGGTATTCCTCTAGGTTTTGCTGCTTCACTAGATTACACAAATGGTATGCGCATAAGGAATTCCAGTTAATTGCCAAGCTCGCATGAACACTTTCTCTTGTCTAGGTGGACGCCGTGCGTATCACTATTGTTAATGATCTCAAAACCATCGTCTCCATTCCATGTTAAATGACAGAACCTAGTAGCAGCCATGTTGTCATTCAATTATTTTCGCAATCCTAGGACCATATTGTCTAGTCTAATTTATAGCCTTATCTCTTTGTGTTTGCAGCCCTCTCATAACCATGATTCTATGTCTTCAAGCATACTGATGATAGATTGCCCTGACTTTAAGTATTCTAAACCACTGAAGCTTCACTAAGGTTGTTGTCGACAATATTGCACTTGAATTCTTCGCTGAAAAATGCCCTATATCAATGCTAAGGTTTAGTTTTGAAATAGTGCCTTAAAACCATCCTTACGTTAACTCTAATAATCCCTTCTTGGCTATTCCAAATTCAGCTATATTAATGCTCTTTGCTATTTGCCAAAATTACCTCTGTAGCCTGTCTCCTTTATAGATCTTTGCCCAGTTTGTATAGATGTGCCTTGCAAATATCCTACGTTTAGCATATGACATTAACTCAACTAATGTCGATATAAGTTCTGTTGATACCTAAATTTTGATTTCTCATTTAATCATTTATTCATAAAAAAATTAGAGACTAACATTAGTCTCTAACCAAAAATATTTAAGTCATTTTAGTGTAGTTTCATATGCACTAATTTAATTTTCTGCATGCATGGCATTTTTATTTATTTATTTTATTTCGTTTTAATTGGTCCAACGGTAGCACACGTAATTCAAGCGAGTAGTTTCAAGTTAATCGACAGAACGGTATTGAGCTCGCATCGGAAAAAGCATCTCTCTCGGAACCGAGCAAAAATGCGAATCTTCGTGATGATAAATACTATTTGTCTGATTGTCCTGGACTGGTTCCCATTGGACCAATTCAGTCAATAATTAGACAATAGTTTAGTGGGAATACTCTCCACCATTTCCAGCTTATCTGAGTTGTTAAAGACCAATGATGAGGAACTGACGATGACTGCAACAAAGTGGCAAGTGGGGGAATAAAGAAAGGGAGGTGTCGCCAACTCAAGGAAAAGGAGACAAGTGAGTGGAGGGCGCAATAGAGAACACAAAAGCAAGAGAGCACACAGAGAAAAAAAATGGACTAGAGAGAGGAGACCGAGAAACACGATCAGATTAGAAGGAGGAAGGGGAAAAAAAAATGGGCTGCTCCTGGATATTTGAGAGTTTCACAAAGAGAGATTTGAAAAGAGGTACGAAGCTCTATCGACGGGCCGCCCGTCCCTCCTTCCTCCGGCGGTGGGTGCTCCTCGTCACTTCTGTTGCTCGACATCGTTTAAAGCCCATTACCGTTGCTGTCCTGAGCCCGATGACGTTTAGAAGTCCCTGACGGCCAAATTCCTTTCGGCCGTGATGTTGCTCGGAGTTTCCATGTAGCAGTTTGAAGTCGCTTTGCTTGCCGATTTGGTGTTGGGTCTGAGTGATCATTGTCGTGGATTGAAACAGTTGCATAAGCATACATTTAGTTGCTGTCCATGCAAATTTCAGCAGCTATTTCACGTGTCTATAACCCTGTTTTGGGACCTTTCCATCATTTTTTTTTAGTGCAGGATATTCATCAACTTTATGAAGATTGTACCGTGGTGCTGTCAAAAGAGTTCTTGCATAGTGCGAATTTGACAAATATGTCAAATTAGGGAATCAATCCTCATTCACCCTAGTTGTCTTCGAGGAAGACCCTACCGATCGGTCCGAACTTGATCGTTTGAAAAGCAAAGGCAAACTTTGGAGGACAAGTTTGGCTCCGTTCTCACCATGAATCGGTCCAGTTTTCATCGCTATTTGTTTGGTGTCTAAAGCTTATTGCCCAGTGATGTTTATACCTCAAATCGGCCTAAGCCTCGCCCTACCAATTAAGGTAATTTCCATATCCTTTTAGGGTCCATACGAGCATAAGTTGTAGTAATTTTAGTATTGTTCAGGACTGCTTTATTGCTAATTTTTGTGCTGTTTCAATGCTGTTTGGTACTATAAAAATTGCAGTTTAATCTGAATCAAGGTCATTTTCGTGTATTTCATGATCATCAACTTGTGCAAACTTCCCCAGGAGCGCGAGGATATGTCTTTGACTATTTTAGTCGCTGCTTTGTACAAATTGCACCTGTTTGCCTTGCTCCTTTGATCCATGAAATTGCTGAAATCATCAGAACAAAATCAAGAAGCAAATTTTTGGCATAATTGAAAGTCGACAAACTTTAATTTCCATCACATTTTTGAGAAGGGATTGATTTTTAATCGTACACATTTTTTAGAATTGTAAAAAAAAAACAAAAATCTAAATTAGGAAATATTTTTTTTAAATGGGCAAAACAAATTTTTCTGAAAATTGGAAAATTCTCCTCATTTGCCATTTGGGAACGATCCTCCGGTTTAGAAAGTTGGGAAAGACGACCAACCCGATCTATTACCATTTAGATTCGGTTCGACATTTTCCAAAAGCTGATTCTAGAAAGAGAAAAGATCGGTTTGCTCGGGTTCATCATCTCGGATTTCCCGATCGATGTTTTGTTTGATTCTGAAACTTTCAAGATTTTAAAATTTCCCGATCGGTTTGCTCGGGTCCAAGTCATATTTTTTTTATTATTATTATTCTCTTCACCACAACATTTGGCATGTAATTAGTATCACGTTTAGAATATTCATGTAGGATAATTTGACTTGCATGTTTTAAGTGCTTGAAATAAATAAAAAAAATCGCACGCTATATAGGTAATTTTTTTTTTAGAATTTTTGCATGCTGTATATATAGTATTTGCACATTTATTTTATATAAAGTGCATGGCTTCCTGCAATTTTGTCCCGAGCATTGCGTTAATTTGATGTCACATTTGCACGTTTAATTTTTACTCATATAAATTCGGTATATAGGTTAATTCTCGCGTGTCATGCATTGCATCCCTTCAAAAAAAAAAACAATAAAAAGCCTTCATCTAATTTGTTAAAATATAAAAAAATATAAAAAAAAGAGAAATCAATCAATATCGAGTTGCCGAGAATAGTTTTCTCATGGAATCAAGGTACCGAAAGGGCGTTAGTTTTAGTTAATTAGCGTAATTAAGTCCCTGAACACTCAATCTTTGGTTCGTAGGAATAAAATAGTTCCTCCCGCTATTTTATTTAGGTACCTAACCAACCTACCAAAAATGGTTAGTGGTGACTCCGAAATTCTAAATCGTTTGAACCAATCAAAGTTGCGAATTGGAAGGGCTTGGGGGAGCCTGTATTAGGTTAATCACTTAATTAGCCTGATAATCCATTAACCTAAGGTCTTAACCGATTTTTAGGTCGCGATAAGTTCCTGTAATAAAAAAAGATTATCAATAAAAGCAATAAGTAATTTAAAATCAGCCTAGTCTCTGCTAGTGCAGCAGCTTTCGACTTGGCTACTAATGCTGCTATAGCAGCAGCAATGGTGCTACTGCAAGTGCAGTAACAGAGCTATAGCAGCTTGGAGCTATTGTTGCGTGCACCAATAGCACCTCCAAGGTGGTGCTATTGCAGGTGTAGCAATAAAGCTGCACCAGCTCCATAGTGGTGCTGCTACAGGTGCAGCAATAAAGTTGCAGCAGCTTGGAGCTGCTGCTACATTGCACCTGCAATAATAATAATAAAAATTAGTAGCAAAAGTAATGAGCAATTTAATAACAGTCTAAACTATGTTACCTTTTGTTGGTCGCTCATAAATGCCCAACCTCTCTCATCAGTTATCTCAAGGTCAGCAATTAAATTCTTTAAGGACCAGGACCAAGTGTTTTTATTCTCTACCTTGACGACAGCCCAAGCTATAAGATACATTTGGTTATTGGCATCTTTCCTAACAGTAGCCAACAACTCCCCATTACATAGACCCTTCAAAAAATATTTATCCAATCTTACAACTTTTCTACAACCAGCCAAAAAATTTCTGTATATATGCATCAAAGCAAACATAAATCTATCAAATTTGATCCTAGAGTCGGGCAATGATTTCTCTACAACCTCTACATGCTAGGTCAGTTTTGAAGCCTACACTTATAAGCATAATCCCAAACGTGTGTATACTCTTCCTTGTACAGACCCATCAATGCCTTCATCACTTTCTGTTTGACTCTTTTGCTTTGATTCCTTGACACATTAACTCTTAACTGCTCATTCATTAATAGCTTCAACTAAGGACTCTTGATCTCGGGTATTGCTTTAATAATGTTGAAGAAATGCTTTGAAAATCATGCACTTGTTACCCTTTTATTGTAAAAAAATAAAAAGTGAAACAAGTATACTCTTCCTGCAATGACGTAATCTGGAATAACCCGGTCTTCTTACTCAGTGCACCATAAATCTTCGAAGGATAATTCAGCTGTGAACACTTAGATCTAAGAACGTCCTTAGCGTGTCTATAAAATTCTACATACCTTTGTTCATAAATTGAGCTCTTGACAATATATATTTTTAATTGTTTGGCATTATCAAATCTCATTCTAACAAAAAAAAATTGAAGATTCAATAGTAGGATCATAACAAAGATGCTTACATTTTCTTCTTCTACACACAAGTACTTCATCACCTTGAAATTCACTCTCGTCATCACAGCCACTTTCTTCATATTTAGTTTAATTACTAACAACAGACCTCCTGTATCCCTATTTCTTGGTTGAGACTGATGTGATTCTCCAAAGGTTGCTGTAAACTTGTTTATCACAAACTCCCTTTGCTTTTTGCCTTGAACTCACAAGTTTTTCATCATCTTTATCACTTGCATCATTAGTAATTGCCAAAACTTCATCTTCTGATTCACAAGATACTTCAGGACATCTCATCTTCTGCTAAACTTGCTAAACATTACTTACTGGCCGCTCTTACCTCTTAAATTGCCCTATGTTTAAAACAAATTCTTCTCAAATTTCTCCTGTTTGAGTGCTCCCATCATCATCATCCTCAACATACACTGTCGCTTTCTCACCATAAAGATAATAATAAATAATATCTTTAAGACCATTATCACTTCTAAGAATTGTAACCCGTCATGCAAGTCCTTCTCCGAAGTACAGTAATGCAACTTACCTACTTTGTATATAAAATAATGGACTATGTCCCTCACGAATTAAATATAGGATGGTCTTACTTACATCAATAAAGAGGGCACCTTTAAGCCCATCTTCATATTCTAACTCATCCATACCAATAACAGAATCCTCACCATATTGTACAATAATGGGTACAAGATTTTGTTTGTCCCCCATGTCGAAACTAAAACTAAAGAAGAAAAAAGTTAATACATGTTGGGACTACAACGCAACTTTTATTGACCAATAGACAAAAAAAAAACAAAGTCAAAAAATTATAACATGGAGGCTTCCACCGAGCAACAAAGGCTAATAAATTATGACAAACGCATTATCGAGGTCCCCACCGAGCCCCGCCCCCCCCCCCCCCCCCCCCCCCTTTTTTTTATACACAACGGACATCAAATGTAAGAAACACTCAACTCTTTGGATCCCTACCAAGCAGTAAAAGTCCAATAATTTATCACAAATGCCAAAAAAAAATTATTTCGATATCCACATCGAGCTCTATGTTTTCTATGCAACAAGTTGGGTGTACCATCGAACCCTTTTTTTTTCACATGGAGGTCCCATCGAACCCCTCCAGTACTATGCAATGTGCCCACAACGCCATGATCCCCTCTCAGTCTACCACAGATATGAATAAAGCCCTACCAAGCCCTAATTTCGCTCTACTTCCGAAAGCCCTCATTTTTTTTTCATTCAATCGAAGGCCTAATTTTGCTTTTAGAATGAATTTCGTGACAAATGGGGAAAGCTAAATACCTATCAGAGTTGCTGATGGAGTATGATGGCGAGTAATGACGTGTAACCGCATTGATAGCGAGTGACGACGGCCAACTGGCAACGTGTGACGGGACTGTGAATTTTTATATTCAATCAGAGCCCTAATTTTGCTTTCTGTTTCACAATGGAGAAGACGTACTGGTGAAAACGACGTCGTTGGGCTTCTATTCGTCACCTTACTAGAGCAAACGATGTCGTTTCTACACGTGGTACCATGTCGGGTGAAACGATGTTGTTTCATAAGCTCTACGTGAATGGGCTTTCTCAAATATTTCACAGCTCAGCATTTAATTTTAATTGAAAAAGTCACGTGTTATTTTTGATCGAAATTCTTGCTGAATGCACCAAAGTGATTTTATTTTTTACTTGATACTAAAGTGATTCGATTGAAACTTTTGGCAAAAAGTGATATGTACATAACTTATGGCACTAGAAGTATCCTTCTACCAATCAATAAGGTTATTGCCTCTTGAATGATCTTAAGAGGTACTAAGACTTTGTTTAACACTCATCTGACGCTGCCACGTGGCAAAGCGCCATGTTAGTAAGTAAATTCGCAGAGGAAGCATAAGTGGTTTGTCAAGTCCAGCAAAACTGGGGACTCTCAACTTGAAAGTCGATCCTTTTAACCGGACATTTTTCTTTGACAACATAGTCCATGCACATCAATTGCATTGTATGTTCACCTCCTGCCAAACAAAAACTTAACCTCAACCCTAAATTCCTCTAACTACTCAAACAATGCCGAAAATATGCACACGCACAAAAAAACAATAGCAGCAAGAAAGGGAAAAAAGAAGTGGGTCAGATTAAATGCTAAATGGGCCTTCTCGCATGTACTCATATCAATATCACGATAAAGTTTTGCGTGAGTTCAAGAATCACGCCGATTGCAAAATAGTATCGGTCATCTTAATTATTCTAGTGTGCATGGTTGTATGGTTGTCACATACGTAATTCATAAAGATAAAACTATCGGAGCAACTTTATTTCACTGATAGTTTACGAACTATATTGATGAATACTATTTTTTCATTTTACCATGATGCACGAATAACGCAATGAAATGATTGGAATGATAGAGCTCCACCAAATTAAAAAAAAAAACAAGACTTTCCTCTTCGCATCCCCAAGAACATTCCTCATGTTATACATTTAATTTTTTTCTCCTTCTTTGGCATGCAAAAAACATAGCCTGAACTATTCAACATCGGCTAGGAAATAGAATGTTTTTAATTTAAAACTGCAATTATCGTCCAATAACATCCTCTGTCCATTGACGATCTTGACACAATTAATGAGGGAAATTGTCCAGAAAATTTTAAACCTATCAAAATTTTTATCAATTTGATCCTGAACCTTTCAATTTTATCAATTGAGTCTTAAATAATTTTACATTTCATCCATTGGGTCCATCTGGGCAAGGGCCGCCTTCCTCATGGCATATGAGGCTATGATGGCCTCACCTAGGGCCTTTGTAGCTAGCGATGGTCGCCAGTCACCTTGCACAAAAAAATAGTACATAAAAAAAGCAAAGAAAGAGGAAAATAAAAAATAAAAAATGTTAGAATATTATTGAAAATTGTTGACATCAGTGCTAGTTGTACCACATACAACGGCCGGTGTCCACGCCAAGGATTTTCAACCAAAATTGGCCAGATATATTCAATTAACAAAATGTAAAAATGTTTAGAAATTGATTGACAAAATCGAAAAGTTTAGGATTAAATTGGTAAAAGTAAATAAGTTTATGGCTTTTTTGACATTTTTCTCCACTAGAGATTCGATTTCCTGTCATGGATTAGTCCCTCTAAAATCCCTGCAGGCTTCACTATAAGCATCCCATAGCAATTTGAAATTAACCCAACCGATGAGACATAACTTCTCCTTTTCTTACTTCCACATGTACCCTTTCATATTCATGTTTTGGATTAGCTTTAGACTTCTTTTGTGCCATGCTCCATCGGAGCCCTTATATTTTAAACAAACAATATCTAGGGTTTTTTTTTTCAATTTAGGTTATTTTTTTACCAAATAGGGTAAAAAACTTATTTGCGGCTTTAGGGCCCGTGCGGCACTTAAAATACCGTACGGGCCCCGCGGCATTCCAAATGCCGTGTGGGCCCATGCGGCATTCAAAATATGAGCTAGGCCTAGTGCGGCACTTAGAGTACTGCGCAAGGCCCAGCCTGGCACTCTAATTGCCGCGCGGCAATTAGAGAGCCGCATGGGCCCGGTGCAGCATTTTAAGTGCCGCACGGGCTTGTGCGCCCAAGGGTCCGTGGCCTTTTTTTTTCATTTTTTTTCTGGATTTGTAATGTTTTTTCATTATATTTATATAAATTTTTAAATATAATTTTTTATTTTGAGGCTTATTTTTATAACATAATTATCAATAAATAATTAAAAAATTTATTAAGATATATGTAATTAGTTTATTTAGTATGTAAATAAATAATAAAAAATATTCATAAAATAAAATTGGTAAGATATATAAAGATCAGATATCCAAATTAAAAGAATATAGATAAGAAGCTTAATGAATTAGTACAGCTACACGGGGCCTGTGTGGCCGCATTTTTTTTAAATTTCATATTTTTTTACATGCTTTTAATAATTTTATATTTATATAACTTTTTAAATATAATTTTTTTCCTTTTGAAGCTTTTTTTATAACATGATAATCAATAATTAATTGAAAAATTTATTAAGATGTATGTAATTAATTTATTTACTATGTAAAAATTAAAATTTCACCAAATTAATTTATTTACGATGTAAATTAGATTTAAAAAATATATAAATATAACGTTAAAATATAAAAAATAAAAAGTAAAAAATATGAAATTAAAAAAATGCTACCACACTGGTCCCCGTGAATATATTTTTTTATTAATTATTTACATAGTAAATTATTAATTACATATATCTTAATAAAAATTTCAATTAATTATGGATAATTATGTTATAAAAATAAGCTTTCAAAGGAAAAATTTATATTTACAATTTATATAAATATAAAATTATTAAAATACGAAAAAATATGCAATTAAAAAATTACTACATCGGCCTCCTGAATATTTTTTATTAATTTTTTACGTACTAAATAAATTAATTACATACATCTTAATAAATTTTCACTTAATTATTGATAATTATGTTATAAAAATAAGCTTCAAAGGGAAAAAAATTATATTTAAAAATTTATCTAAATATAAATTATAAAAACATGTAAAAAATTACAAATTTTAAAAATTGCGGCTCGCATCAGCATCCTGAATATTTTTGATTAATTATTTTACATAGTAAATAAATTAATTATATGCATCTTAATAAATTTTTCAATTAATTATGGATAATTATGATATAAAAATAAGCTTTCAAAGGAAAAATTTATATTTACAAAGTTATATAAATATAAAATTATTTAAAACATGTAGAAAATATGAAATTTTAAAAAATGCGGCCGCACGGGCCCTTGCAGCAGTACTAATTTATTAAGCTTGTTATCTATATTCTTTTAATTTGGATATCTGATCTTTATATATCTTACCAATTTTATTTTATGAATATTTTATTATTATTTATTTACATACTAAATAAACTAATACATATATCTTAATAATTTTTTTTAAATTATTTATCGATAATTATGTTATAAAAATAAGCCTCAAATTAAAAAAATGTATTTAAAAATTTATATAAATATAAATGTTATAAATATAATGAAAAAAATAAAAAAAATCCGGAAAAAAGCGAACAAAAAATTTTGTTAGCCCTTGGGCTGGACGGGCCCGCACGACACTTAAAATGCCGCATGGGCCCGTGTGGCTTTAATTGCCATGTGGGCCTGCGCGGCAATTAGAGTGCCGTGCTGGGCTCCCGCGGCACTCTAAGTGCTGCGCTAGGCCTGGCTTGACACTTTGAATGCCGCACGGGTCCAGGCAGCATTTTAAGTGCCTCGCGGGCCGTAAACCGGTAAATAAGTTTTTTTTACCCTATTTGGTAAAAAAAAACCTAAATTGGAAAAAAACAAACCCCAATATCTATCTTTAAACGGGCGTACAGGAGCACCGACAGTGGATGCGGGGACCATATTAGTCAACTTATGAACTGTCCAAAGGAAAGTGATTAAGATTTCTATACTATTTTTGCTGAGTTTTCTTTCAAGTTTGGTCAACGGGAATTTTGCAACTATGTCGGTTCTCCGGGTCAACGGGGGGTAAAGAGATTTAATTGAAATGAAGAGGAGGAACATGCAATGCAATGCAATCCTACAAGTGCGAGGAGCTTTTTAACGTGGAACCACAAGGTCAAAAGACTTGATGACTGACTGGCATGCTTCTCTTCTTATTAGACTTTTCCTTTGAAAAAATAACCATCGTATAAAGAGTTGAACCGATTACATATCCCGGTTTCGCTAAAGAAAGCGATCCTCCATCAATGGACATACTCGTCGATGCTCAGGCAACCAGGGATTTCTTCATCAGCAGCAGCAACAAACTAGACACTTGACCTCGAACCGAAAAAATCACACTCTCGATCGTTCTAGCAGCTCGAGGAACACCCCCAATTCTGCAGAATGTCGCTCCTTCTTCTCCATAAAGAAATTTATAGTCCCATTCCAGATCATCTATCTCCAACTTTTAACACAAAAGGTTTACCTTTGAAAGCTTGTAGAGCCCACGCAAACTCCATTTCCCATCCAATCGTTCTATGAACTCCACTTGACTGCAGCAAGTGTGTAAACACTCGTTATACCGCTGAATTAGGCACATCAGGATTGAACCGCACCAGCCTGTGACAGTCAGTGGTCAATAGGACCTTTATTTCTGACCAGCTTCCAACCATCAGCTTGAGAACAATGGCCATTGGTTGATCCAGTGGAAATGAGCCTATGAGCAACTTTAGAGCAAGGCACCACATCATTGCATAATGAGGCATGAACAGCCACCAAGCCCTCAGACCTTGCAGGAGGCTAAACCTCCATGCATGGGTCCTGTGTCCTTTGATTTCAACATCTCAAGTACGGTCTTTTCAGTATTTTAATGGGTATTTATTGCATAACTCTGCAAGGGCCAACGAGGGATTTCCCATATCTGAAAGACAAGTCAATCACACACACTCAGTACATGATAAAAAGTCTTTGTCGAGGCATACGAAAAAAGTCATACTGGCGTTCCCCGTTCATTTTCCTCGCTGCAACTAAAGTACAACCTGAGCTACTTCAGTTTCCTTTGTGGTGTGTAGTCGAACCAATAATTAGCTTAGTTCAGGTAGCCCGACCCTGACCGATTTGAGCATCGTCAAATTAGTTACTTGATATACATTATCGACAAGTTCTAATGACTAATTATTAGTTTGATTACTTTATAATATTAATCATTATTAATTTTCAATTTGACAAGCCTTGTGATGGCATTTCTTTCTTCTCCACCAAACGAGGGATTGGGAACTAGAAATGGAATGGGCGTCCCTCCCCGTCCCATCCTGGGCGATTCCCTTCTACCAAACGTACCATTATAGTTTCTGCACCACGATAACTCAAAAGTCAAAACCACAACAAGTAAGTCATTATCCAAGGTCAATTTTCCTTCAATTCGTCCTCTCAAGCGGGTCAAAGTAGGCAATTCTACGGCACGGAATTAACCAACCCCCCAAAGAAAAATAGATGGTGCCGATAAGCAGATCATCAAGTCTGTCTTAAGATCCTGGCCATGAGTGGTTCTGACAAGCAAAATGAAATTGCTGAACCCTAGGTAGCTAGCGACCTACTTGGGGAACTTGAACACGTCTGGATCACAACCCAAGTAGTGGAAAGGGAACTTGTGGTAAGATGAGGCTCCGGCATTGGCCACGACTTGCACTTGGGAGGATGGATAGGATTTAGGCAGCGACTGGCATGGATCAGCCTGCTGCAGGGGGAGGCACTGCTGCTGCTGCTGCTGCTGCTGGTGAGACGTGGCCGCCAGAAGTTTGTCCAAGAAGGACCAATCTCCTCCGCCACCACTGGAACTGCTGCAAGCGGAAGTACCGGTGAGCCTCAGCATCTCCTGCACATCACCAAAGGAGGAGGAGGCGACCTCTGGGCTCAACAGCTGCGGGAGGTGCATGGAGCACTCCATGTTGTAATTGTTGCACAGGAGGGACTGCAGTTGTAGATGATGATGATGACGATGTTGCTTGGGCTCCACTTGTGATGTTATACAGAAACCCCCACCACCTCCTGACTTCATGCCCTGACTGATGTGTTCATGTGACTCTTGATGATGATCTTGACGTTCGTGACCCATTTCTGCTTGGAAACCAACTCTTTGATTCTTTTTCTTGAACACCCTGCATACCACCCACCCATCTTCCTGCAAAGAGATCGTTTTTGAATATTTGCTTCCTACTTTTTTTCGAGTCACACGGCAGCAATTCCTCAGTTCTCATCCATTTAATTTGCTTTTGGCATGTAAATACATAAATCCATCTCCACTAGGTAGCTGCTGTACTAATATAAATTGAACTTGTATATTTATGGACAAATACCTGGAGGTCTGGGGCAGATTCTTCTTCAAGCCGATACTCATGCATGATCCAGTCGGTCTTCTGGCCATGAGGAGCACGTCCAATGTAGAAGACGAGGGTCTTCCTCATCCCTATCCTCTTTGAGTTGCTCAGGTGGATGGCCTTGTCCCTCCCTGTTGCCTTCCAAAATCCAGCTGCTGTTGCCCGATTTGTCCGGGTTCCCGTCGGATATTTCTTGTCCTTGTGACTGAAGAAGTACCACTCATTTTGAGGACCCGTTCCAATCTTGCACTTGTCTGCATTTGTTTACAACATGCAGCCCTCATCAGATACATCGCTATTATATGTCGGTGCCAGCAATTAAATTTTGACTTGCACCACATCCATTCGGATGTATATTTCTCCCAAAGGCAATGAGATATAATGCCACTACTGCATACTATCAATATGATCTGGTCCAGATTAAATTATCAACGATACCAAAAATATGGAAACTTATAGAAACTCTATTTACAAAGTGGATAAAGCACACTAGTTTGTGTATCTCCGCCATTGCTCTGCAGTTTTGTTCCGCGGTCCTTTCATTCTTTGATGCAATACAGGTCTTCCACGTAGTAAAGCCAAAGCTTGCCTACAAAAGTAGGGTTTTTGCCCTTTTTTTTTTTTTTTGTGTGTGTGTAGGAAAGTTGGGGGGGGGGGGGGGGGGGGGGGGGCGGGTCTCATGACTGGAACTTTTCTATACATGGATCGAGCAAATAGAACTCCTTTCAAGAGTATCAATACCGTTAAAAATGACCTAAGAATAAGAAGAACCTATAACAAAATGAGAGGTAGCTAACCAACTTCTGATGCAGGTTCAATTCATCCTGTCATTTTCTGGAAACTAATAACATAGATCTCATTATGTTCCAAAGTGAGATTTAAGTAATCTGCAGAAAGATATATCTCTATGGACCCTTATCTTTGATTCAAGTTGATGTGTTAGCATATACAGTCAGTTTTCTTATACCTTGGTCCATAGATACTGAGTTATGCCAAAATTACAGCATGGAATGAAAAGTGCGAGGCACGATGAAGCAAGTGGGCATAATGACCTTTAAGATCCCAAGGTTCAAGCTTGTTGAGATCAATCTCTCTAATAACATCTAGATCGATAGCTTCATAAGACACCTTCTTCCTCAGATAGTAATAGAGAAGCTCCTCATCTGTGGGATGAAATCGGAATCCGGGTGGAACCGACGGTTGTCCATTGCTTGCCATCATCTTCTTCTACTTCCTTATGGGGGGGAAACAAAAAACAGAGAAATGATGCGGTTTTATTAGCTGAATCTACAAGCAACTTAAGAAAAGGTAGGGGGGCTGGATCCATATAACAACTGCTCTTCATAGTCATATCATATATTTCATGCACAGAATCAAACCCTAGTATGTATAACACGTAATAGACTACAAACTCCAAAAAGACCTAAGAAAACTCAAAAGAGTGGATAAGAATAAAACCAAACAAAAAGAAAGATATAAAGCGGTGTACTTGGCAAACAACAATGCCTTCGAAAATGAAGAGATGGTTTAGCAATATCTCCTAGGACAGAAGAGGACCGCTAACGTTGTATGTCCCCTGCAGCAACCCTAGATGGACGTACACACTCCCCTGAAAAACAATGCATCTTATATGATATCTGGTCAGAAGAAATTCAGAAGAAATATAGATGATGTCTTAAAACCCGAGGAAGAAACGGATGGATATTGGTGAAGCCAGTCAACCATGGTAAATTACTCGTGGGAATAGCTCAAGTAGTGAAACTAAGGACGCGCTTTACATGTGATCTACACTGCTCATCATGGAGTGGAGAAGAAAGGACGCTGCTCTAGAAGTTAGCCGAAATGAGCATGCGCAAAAGATCTATGCATTCAATCTCTATTGCATGACCAGAATGAATTGATCAGCTTCACTATTGCAAAGCATGCACCACCAACGAAGAAGAAAAACAAAATAATGAAATATGAACTAACTGACGAACCCTGGAACTGGAAGTATATGCAGTTGGAAGTAGCCTTGGCTACCTTTTCGACAGCATTGAACAAATGTTAAGGAACATAGCGCTGAATGAAAGAGATAATAGATGAAAGCAGAAGAAAAAGAGCAGACCTCTGATGTCAATGGTTCTGTTTCTTTTTCGTTCTTTTCCCGCAATGACAAGAAGTGAACTTTTGAAGAGGGGCCAAACTTTTTATCCGGAAGAGATGAGGGGGAGAGAAACCGCTGATGAAGAAGAGACGTGAAGGGGTGAGGCTAGAGAGGGAGAGGGGGAGGGGGAGAAGAGGGTGGGTTTTATTATTAAACAAATTACATAGAGGGACTTTCAAACAAAGAAGCAAGGAAATTTCAAAGAAAAAGAGAGATGATGAGGATAGTGTCCGCCTTTTCAATAAAGAATCCAATATTCTGAGGTAGGGATGGGCTTGACCAGCCTCATTTTTGTCACGAGAGCGTGTATTACTATTGACTAAAAAAGCAAAAATGAGGCGATGGGTGTCCGTTGAACGGGAAACCTTGCCCTGGCTATCGCCTCATTACAATGAAGAAATTCTGCGCTAACTGTCATTTACTCATCTCCACATTTTTGTCGATAATCTTAGCTCACTTATTGACAGCTAGGAATCTTCTGTTCATTTTTATAAGGGTATTCCACAATTCGTCCCAACCGCTACGTGGATAATAACCCCGCTACTTGTCTTAGTATTCTTTTTTTTTTCCGGGTCTAACCTTTGAAAATGATGACATACAATCTACCCCTTTAATAAATGTGCATCCATCATTTGTTCTTTTCTCCGATTGCACCCATTTTACGTTACTACACCTTTCAACATCATTTGTTGGTATTGAAATTCTTCGAAAGTAGAGTGCGCCAATAGCTTGAGCAGACCGAAGCAGGTCAATTGATATTCACACGGGGAATTAGATAGAGAGGCAAATATTTTAAATAATCAATCTTCAAGAACTTGGAGAGTATGGTCTAGGTTTTGTGTTTGTATATACATAGTTTATAAGATCATGCGAACAAAGTCGATCCTTGGATCCCGTCCGGAAGGGAATGGAGGACTAATCTGCATGTCCAGCATTAATAACAGCTGGTCGTCGAATGAATAAAGAAACGAAATAAAGGGATTCCAGGTCAAGCTTAAATGGCACCTTAAATTCAGTGCAAATTGACGAGAAAGAGAACTAGTTGTGGGTGGGAGATGGAGATGGGCACGTGAGGAAGCAAATCCCCCGAAAGTCCGTGGAACATACACGTGCTGATCCAACACAGACTACACAAACCGATGTCTCGTTTGGATTAAAATTTAATTTAGTTTTGTTGATGTTGTTGGGATTGGCTTCATCCACTACCAATACCACTATCACCAAAGGGATTCCCACGCTACCTCCCTCTACTAATTCCGGTCAATTACGGAGACCGCCCCAGAATAATGGCTGAACATTTTGCCATTATTGATTAGTCAAGCGTCGCAACTTCAACACAATCGCCAGTCCACAACTCTCTTAAACCTGCGTGACCGTATGCCGTTGCCTTTACGAACACTGCATTACGCCATTAATAGTCGTAGCAATTGAGTTGTCCATAGGAATCCTATGACCATCTCCCCACATTTCACTTGCAAAAGCTTCGAATCTTAGGTGGTCGTACTGCTTCCCCTCTTGTAATCCCAAAAATACCGGCATGTTACCTTTAATTGTTTCATTGAAACCGCCGTGAAAAGATGGATAATTTGACTACTAGTGCTAAGCATGGCGGTTGAGAGATAAAGTGCTTGCCTCCCTCTCCCAAGATCATGATACATGTCGTGAGCAAATCTCTGCACGGCTCATGCGCTCTACCGAGTACCGACAGAGTTTTCGCCCCCTTTGAAGCCCGTGTCCTTCGCAGCCATTATTCTCTCTAAACATTTATTAAAGCTTATGGAATTTTACCTGCTTTTTTCCCCCTTTTCAAAGTTATTGACATCCAAAAATGACCAACTTTTAGTTATTACCAGCAGGTATCGGACTTAGGGCTTGTTTGACAGATTATGATTTTCTGATTTCATTCCCCGAAATTATTAAAAAAAAAAGATAAGAAACTTATTTTGTAACGTAAATAATCATGATTCTCAAATTCTCAAATTTTGTTTTTGGGAATAAATTAGGAGAAGAAACAAGAATAAAAAAGGTTATTATTTACCCGAGAATCACTTTTGAGAAACAATGGAAAAATTGCCGAAAAACGTCTCAAATTTATTGCAATTGTGCCAATTTATTCCATTTGGCTGGCCGGTGCTAACTTAACTCTGACATGGAAAATTTTGAATAATACCTTAATATTTTCGATTTTAATTTTTTAAATATTTTTCGATTTTAATTTTTTAATATTTTTTTGTCTTTTGCAAGTTTAGTCCATTTGGCTGGCTGATGTTGACGTGGCGTTGTTGATGCTGATGTAACAAATTTTTAGTAAAATTTTTTATTGTTTATTTTTTTTGTCTTTTATAATCGTTAACTCACTAGTGAAGTCATCAGCAACACAACGTGAATTTATTGACTAGAGTTTTGAAGTTTATCATAAAGTCATCGGTACTGACGATGAGCAACCAACATGAAGATAACCACTGTCATGAAGACAACTGTTGGTTGGTTATATCATATCCGTTCATGAAATAACTTCGGGTAACCACCGAAAGGAAGTTATTTAATTACTCTTAAAATTTGGTAACCTCAATGTGTAACTGTGTTTTTTAGGTTATAAATACGCAAGTGTACTCTTTGTAAAGCCCCTTCTTCAATCAATGACAAACTCAACATTCTTTACTTTTTTGCAATTTTTCTTTTCCTCAACTATATATTCTCGTACCTTTCAATTCAAGTACTTTAGTTATAGTTTTAGATACTTTGTCATTGATTAAATTCCAACAAACTGTTATGTACTTCATATTCGATTAAATTCCGACGAAGTAAATATATCCTTGTTAGTCATTGAGACTCATGTTCGGAGCCGCCATAGAATCCGTCCCTTTGCAATAAAAATTGAAGATTCAATTTCAATGAAAGGTATTTTGTCAATCGGGACCATTTTTGACGAAACATATTTTTGGAACACCCAATAGGAGTACTTGTCATTCGATTTGAGGAGTTGCCGATGGCACGAATGGGGAGTGAAGAACCTCATAATATTGCTGGTAAGGGTGGTCGGTTCCAGGGTGAGCAGGTTTTAGGCCTCAAACTTGGAACCTACCTATTTTGCCGGAACCAATTATAGAACCTACCCTATTTTTTTGGTCAAATTTTAGGGTCTACCTGAGAACCTATATTTTTAGTTTTTATTTTTACAGCAAAATAATATGAGCAATAAAACGGCTCAAAGTAAAAGATGATAAAAAAAAAAATCTCTATCCTCTAAACATGTGGTCACGTACAACTATAAACGATGAAATGGTCAAACACGTAGCCACATATAGTTATAAACAATAAAAAGTTCAAACACGTAACATAAAACTATATTATAAAACTCTATTTCCGATTCATCAAAATAAATGTTTAATCAATTATATTCATCCATAAAAGTATTGCTCCAAAGAATAAAGAGAGAGGCAACAAATAATGAAGATGAAACAAATGAAGCGAGGCAGAGTTAGATTCATAGTATAGAAATTATGTTGTTTTTACCATAGCTAAGAACCAATTTGAAAATTGGTCTGGTTCCTGAGTGGGTCTTTACTTGGAATTGGGAATTGAATCTGTTCAAACCGGTTTAAAAAATTTGGAACTGCGAACTGAACTGATTTACTTTTGAATTAGGAACCAGAGAAGTTTTTTGACTGTCTAGTTTGGTTTCCGATTCTACCCGGTCCGATTGTGTACCCCTAAAGCTAATGTTGAAGTAACTCTCCACACCATGCTAACGAATGACTGGGTCGTTCATAGTCTTCTTGCATTATTCCATTGGGGGATGGTGATCGGCGAGTAACTTTGTCAGATCCTCCGTGTGACCTTATCGAAGCGCAGAGGAGGGAGTTGGCACCAGATCATGTGATGGTGGCCACCATGCGTAGGTTCTTCAAAGAACACCGGAATGATATGGTTAATCACGCGATGAATCACATTACGGAAGTACTTAAGCCTTTGATGACTAACATGATGAATGAATGAATGAATGGCTTTCGAGTCCTGGATTGCCATCTCAATCGGTCCTTATGAATGGAGGTCAAGCGACAATGGGGTACGCTCTCCCGCCTTATTTGACTCAATTGAATAATCCTATTACTTTGGGCCAAAAATCCCGCAATCGCCAGTAAAAACATTACAGAGGCCTGAAGTGGTCGACGATCAAAACCAGGTTGTTTCTAACTCGGATGCTCAGGGTGACAGTACCGATCCAGGAATCAGAGTCAGAATAACCCAATTGGGAATAATAGCGCAACAACAAATCAGAATTTGCCAATGCCTGCTGATGAGAATCCAGGGCCGGTGTTGTTAATATAAACAAACTAAGAGATGCCTTGTCCCACATCAAAAGATGTGAGTGCGCACATGGACTAGATTTGGCATTAATAAATAATTATAATCGTGTCCTATTGCAATAGTGCGACTATTCACAAAGAGCTCTTGTAAACTTTGAAGAGATATGTTTGAATTGTGTCTATTCGGATATAACTGCTTAACCATTGAAAGGTCATGTCCGTTAAGATCTAACTCTTTAACCTTCCAAAGTTGTGTCCGTTAAAAAACTTTCTCGATAAATTCATAAATATTTCTCATTTATTTGAGAACTTCAATTTTCTTTTTTCTTAAGAAAATACATCCATCTTTTTCAATTGTTTCTCTTGAGAAATTCTGAAGAAAAATCAGAATTGCTATATGCTATTCTTATTCAGATTTTGAGGTATCAAAGAAGATATTTGCCAGAAATCATTAGTAATATTGTGGGGCAAATAAATCCTTAAAGATAGTGTTACCACGTCTCAAAGTCTAATTCCGTTGTTCATCCCATTCAATAATATTTTTCCAACAATTTTAAGAAATTATTCTTGCAACAATGGAGTCAGAACCAATCAAAATCAGGAATCAAAATATGGTGATACTAGACCATTCCAGATGGCAACAATTTCGCTCGTTAGAGGTGTTGGCAGAAAGATAGGATTGAAGCAACTTATTATTATTTGTTTCAATCCTTAATCCTCGTTGCTTCCCATATGTCCGATGGATATTTCAGTCCCAAGAAGACTTATGATATTTGTAAAGACGTTTGCGGCCAGGCCGTTCGTGCAGCTTTGGAATTTGCCGCATGTACTTAACGGGTCAAAGGAAACTCCTTGCAAATTCTTTGGATGGCTAATCCCTGAGTTCCCGAGGCGGGTCTGTGATCCTGTTTTGTTCAATAACGAGGTTGACATTGTGACGATTCAGCCGAAGGAATTGTATCATTACATAACAGGGTTTGTAATGCTTGAGAAAAACTCGACATTTACTGGACTACCCAAGAGGTGTTAAAAAATGGAAAAATGGAAGAGGGGGGGGGGGGGGGGGGGGGGGGTGTGTGTGGTGGTGGGTTATGTTGAAAAAAAGGGGCAGAGGCGTTTGATGTCGGCGACTCCAACCACGCCAGCAGGAGAGCATATTCAGCGAAAATAGGAGGAAGCAAAATCTCCCTCTCGTTCTCTAAGGCTATTCTGCTATGAGGATTCAAAACACGGCCACATAGAGATGATGGACTGAGCGAAGCATAATCGGAAGAGGAGACGCGCTGATCGGACGCGATGATGGAGAAAACTTCTTTTCTCTTGCTCTCTCTTCCCTGCGCTTGATTTTCATTATGCTTTCTAAATTGCATTTCATTTATTGCACAAGGAGAAGTGAAAATGCTGGCAAAGCCATTCACGGTGTGGCGTACGCTAACCAGGATGTGGGAATTAATCGCAGGGATAGGTGGATCATTTTCGGTGCCTTCTCCGCCCTCATTGTTGCCAAGCTTATAGAGATCTCTATACTAGGTTACTTGACGGCATCAATATTCTCGGCACAAAATGGGAACACCTTGGTGTTTCATCGGAATGTGTCTCTTGGTTTTTCTGTGCATTAGTGCAGTTGTGGCGCAAGTTGACCTGTTGGATTCTACTGAGATTCAGTGAGTCGAGTGATGCGAGTTCCGTATTCCATTGCGGTTGAGAATAGCTGCGTCATCTCACAAGTTGTCGTCATTATCTCATGTGGTTTTGATTTCCTAGTGCTTTTAGATGATCTGATGGATTTGATCGTTGCCTTGGTCGTCTTAAAGTTTGCGCACTATTCAGTCTAGGTATGAGCGAATTTGGTTTCGAGATTTATGTCCGTTGCTTGATCCGTTGAGGATTTTGTGCTCTGCCTGCTTGAATTTTTTACAGAGCAATCGGTTTGATTAGTGGTTGGACCAAAAATATTTGGTGACTGCGCCTTTATCATGGAAAGCCTGCCTCTTGAGGTCATCGAGAACATACTCTCGCGACTAGCCGTAACCATGTTGTGGCTTCAGTGATGTGCCGAAAGTGGCTAGGAGCCCGCCACAAGCATCTCCGCGGTCTCTTGTTTAGTGTAAGCGATTGGTTTGGTTATCATGATCATGGTAACAATCAAGCAGGAATTTGTATAACCGACACCATATTTCAAATCGCTGAATTGCATTCTCCCTCGCTTCAATTGGATGACTTGATGGAGAGTTTTCAGCTTTCTGCGGTGTGGTTAGGCTTTTGTACACTAGGAGATATTGCGTAGCTTGCATTATTACGGCCTGACAACCGGAGATATGAACTTGCTTGACATTTTTGGGAGCCAGAAGATTGAGATTATGGGTCTTGTCGCATAGTTCTATCTCGGGGGTCGAACCAAATTATTACAGGTTTGCTGGCTTGAAGCCCCTCTCTTTGAGTCACATGCACAAGTAGAGTCAGCAGAAATCAAGGATAAATATCGCTGCGATACTGCCCAGTAATAAAATGGGAATTGGTGATTATTCGAAAAACAATTGATTTTGCCGAAAATTGAAGGAGGAAGTGCAGAAGCAATTGAAAAGGTTTTACTTTACAAACTTTAATGGTGCATTTGATAAATATTAAATAGCCAGAGGTCAGGAATGCGGTAGAGATGAGTGCGCAGTTGACTAGGGAGTTGCCGGACGTTGTGAAGCAAACTCTCGACAACTAGAACTCCTTCCTCCCCAAGTACTTCGGGAGGGACTTGTACATCGTGGGCAAACTCCGGGGGTAGTGCGAGAAGGTGTTTGCAAGATTGGACCGTCTAAACGAGTACTTGGCCAAGGGCAAGGACCTAAACATGTTTAGTCGCTTATCTTGTTCATCTTCGTTGTTGTAGTCATAGGTGGGCAGGCGATTCTCTCTATGGGTTCCTAGTTTAAGAAAGGAAATTGTTTAATTGAGAAGTGCTTTATTATTGCATTCCGTGTACCAGTGTCGCTGACCCATTTTGACCGTTTTGTGAGAGGTCAAATTGCGCATCCATTTGTAATATATGTGTTCATTATATCAATATCAAAATTGATTTCCTAAATGGAGATTTCGATTAGGAAATTTACATGAAACAACCATATGATTTTACTTTTCTTGAAAATGAGAGAAAAGTATGTAAATTGGTTAATCTCTTTACGGGATTAAACAAGCACCGAAACAGTGCATAAAAAATTTGATCTAATCATATTGTCCAATAATTTCAAGCATAATAGTGTCAATAAGTGTATTATTCTAAATTCATTAAAAAGTATGATGTCTTAGTTTGCTTGTATGTTAATGATATTCTTATCTTTGGAACCACTATAATTGAGATTATTAAGACTAAGAAGTATCTAACTCTCATATTCAAAAAGAGAGATTCAGGTGAAGTAGATATTGTCTTGGGTATTAAAGTTAAAAACATAGGGGGGGCTACTATTTGAGCCAAAGTGATTATGTTGAAAAGATGTTAAAAGAATTAAACAACTTGGCTTCAAAGAAATGAGTACTCTATTTGATTTTAGTATTAAATTGAAATAATATTGGTAGAACAATAGCACAATTTGAATATTTGAGTACCATAGGGTCTTTAATGTATGCGATGCATTATACTAGATCTAATATTGCATTTTCCATGTGTAAGAGTAATCCAAATATAGAACATTGAAATGTCGTCACCAAAATATCTTTGGTTATTTTAAGAGAATAAAAAAATTTGGGATATTCCATAATATTTATCAACTTGTATTAGAAGGATACGTTGATGCTAGTCGGGTTACAAGTATAGGAGATAAACATTCCATTTCTAAATGGATAATCACATGGGTGGATGTGTTGTATCTTGGGCGATCAAGAAACAAATATGCATAACTCACTCAACAATAGAATCCGAATTTATCGTTTTAGCAACAACTAGAAAAGGGGCTGAATGAATTACAGATTTGCTATCGAAAATCAAATTCTGGACTAGTCCTACTCCTTCTATTTCTATTCATTGTGACAAGCTATTTTGGCAAGGGCTTATAGTAGCACTTCTAATGAAAAGTCTAGACATATTAGCCTACGACATGAGTATGTGAGACAATTGATTTAAAATGGTATCATAACAATGTTTACGTGAGATCAAGCAAGAATCTAGCCGATCCCTTTAAAAGGACTCTACCAAGAGATATGGTAAAAGTGATCTCAAAAGAAATGGGTTGAAACCCTTTGCTTAAAATCACTAGTAATGGTAACTCAACCTAATAGTAGCATTTCACTTGTTATAAAATATTGCATGGTTGATAGTTAGTATGTACGAGATGCTTGCAATTTCAGTTCAAAGCAAGCTTGAATAATACTAGGAGATTTATCTTGCATTTTGCATTTGATGATAATTGATGCTTGAATATAGATTCGCATCATGCTACGTTTTTATGATTATAATAAAACGTGATCATTGAATCATATGACTTGATTATCTTTTTTAATGGGAGTTGGTGAGTTGGTAGAATTCGATGGAATTCTCACCTAGAACTTAAATTTGTGGGAATTCAATGGTATGTTAACACGTGGTTCTAAAAGGTCTTTCATTACCTTTGTGGATGACTGCAGTAGGTATTTATATTTATATCTCCTAAGATTAAAGGATGAAGCGTTTGCTATGTTTAAGAAATATAAGACTGAAGTGAAAAATTAAGTAGAAAGGAAAATTAAAGCTCTACATTCATATAGAGGTAGAGAATATTTCATAAATGATTTTTTAGCCTTTTGTGAAGAACATGATATTATTTATCAAGTTTCAATACCATACACTCCACAACAATTGGTTTGGCATCAATTGTATGCTTTCGAACTCGAAGTTACCAATTAATCTTTAGAGAGAAGTATTGCTTATTGCATGTTACATTCATAATAGAATACTAACCACAAGAAATAACATCAACCCTTATGAATGTGCAAAAGAAGAAAACCAAACATGTCATAACTTAAAATGTGGAGGTGTTTGGCATACTATATAATACCTAGCCCTAAAATGACGAAACTTGGTCCTGGAGCTTTAAAAGTGTCTTTATTGGATATGCTGAAAACAAAAAATCTTATAGGCTTGTTGATTTTGATTCAAATGTCATTGTAGAATCAAAAGATGTTGAATTTTTTAGAATAAATATTCTACGGATCCTAAAATTATTGAAAATAATAATCAATTGCAAAATACAAATAACTCAGAACTCATAGAAACACATGTAGATTCTCATGATAAAAAAAAAACAAATGATTCTGAAGGCATGGTTAAATCTAGGAGAAACATTAGAGCAAGAAAAGCAAAAGATTTAGATTCAGACCTTATTACTCATGTTTTTCTTGTTGAAGGAGACAGAGATAATAATGTGGTAAACAAATACCCATCAGTGATGCACCCGGTTTCGGCAGTTTTTACCGATAAGCAGAAATTTCAGCGGGAGCATTTAGATGGACTTTTCAATTTATTATTATTTTTATGTATTTTCGGGATTTCTTTTTAGTGGCGTTTTTTTTGCAATATTCGTGTTTCCTATTTTAGATTAGGGTTAACACCATATAAAAGGGTGTTTAGAATATTCAAACGACAGACTTGAATATCTTTTGTTATAATCAAATTGAGAGAACAGATTGTTCTTCCGTTTATCCGCGTTTCCTGTTTTAGCTAATTTCAATCGCGTATTCGGCATCAATTGGTATCAGAGCATAGGTTGCCTTGAATCGATGGCTGAACAGAATCGCGGTGGTCGTGATGGACGGCGTGGTCGTGGTGGCCGGGGGCGTGGAGTCGTTCCTGAAGCAGACGAGCAGCCGCGTCACAGAGACCTGCGAGATGGGAAATTGAAGAACAGAGAAGGCGAATCCAGGATTTGGAACGACAACTTGCGCAGGCGGGATTGGGCGTTCAATCCGAAGCAGAGGAATCTGAGGCTACATCCGATGATGAAGAGGAGGACGTCAACCCTTTTGGGGTTCGAAACCAGGGCGGGATCGAGGGATACGACCTGGAAATCGATCACCTTTTCAGAATTTCGGGATGAAGATCGAGATTCCTGAGTTTGAAGGTAAGACTCATCCTGATGAGTTTATTGATTGGCTGCATTCAGTAGAGAGGGTCTTTGATATTAAAGATCTAACTGAGGAGCAAAGGGTTAAATTAGTAGCTATCAAGTTACGGAAGCATGCCTCAATCTGGTGGGAGCATGTTAAGAGACAACGTGCTAGAGAAGGAAAATCGAAGGTGGATCGTTGGGATAAGATGAAAAAGTTACTGCAACGAAAATTTTTGCCTACGCATTATAGGCAGAAAGCGTTTATTGAATATCACAACATTAGGCAGCGAGATTTGACGGTGGAGGAGTATACCGAGGAGTTTGATCGTTTGCGGATGCATTGTGATGTGACGGAGGAAGATGAGCAAACAGTTGCTCGATATTTGGCAGGGCTGCGGACGGAAATTTCGGATGTTATTCAATTGCAGCAATATTGGACATATGAGGATGTGTGCAGATTAGCGTTGAAGGTGGAAGCTCAGTGTAAAAAAAGGGCAGTACCTCCAAATTCCAGAATCGATGGTCCGGCAAAGATTTCGGAGGAAAGCGGGGAGTTCTTCAACCAATTCAACACCACCACCACCACCAGCAGTTAAGGGTGCAAGTTCTAAACCTGCATTCAAAGGGGAGCAGAGTGGTGTGGGCACTAGCAGGGGAGGAGCTGCAGCCAAGCGGTGTTTCAAGTGTCAGGGGCTAGGACACTTCGCTGCTGATTGTCCGAACAGTCATATTGTGACGTTTGTTGATGAGGCGCCAGTCTATGATGAATTTGATAGAGAACCAGAAGATGCGGATTCGGAACAAAACGAGATTATTTATGCTGATTCTGGTGAGTCCTTGGTTATTAGACGAATTTTAAATACTACTGCGATGGAAGATGAAACGTGGCTTAGGAACAATATTTTTTGCACTAAGTGTACTAGTGGGGGAAAAGTGTGTAGTATGATAATAGATGGAGGAAGTTGCGAGAATGTGGTGTCTACTACCATGGTAGAGAAGTTGGGGCTGAAAACAGAGGATCATCCTCAACCATACAAGTTGTCGTGGCTTAGGAAAGGGAATGAGGTGAAAGTTAGTAAAAGGTGTCTTGTGAAGTTTTCGATCGGAATGAAATATGTTGACGAGGTGTGGTGTGACGTGGTCCCGATGGATGCTTGTCATATTCTGTTGGGGAGGCCGTGGCAGTTTGATAGGAAGACGCAGCATGATGGCTTTAGAAACACTTATACCTTCGAGAAGGGTGGTCGGACCATTACTTTGGGTCCTACGGATTGGCGAAAAGAGAAGAAAAATAATTTACTGTCCGGGTCAGAATTCCAGGAAGAGGCGGTACACGCGCCTGAGCTTTTCGCTATTGTGATGGTAGAGCAGAATTCTGACGGTCCTAAAATTCCTTCACTAGCTTGGCCTTTGCTTGAGGAGTTTGCTGATGTCGTCCCGGAGGAGATGCCACCGGGGTTGCCACCGATGAGAGACATTCAGCACCATATTGACTTCATTCCAGGAGCTGTTATTCCCCATAAGGTAGCTTACAGAATGAGTCCTAAGGAGCATGCAAAACAGATTAAGGAGCTTCATTCAGAGGTTCATGACAGAATCAATAAGCAGAACATGACGTATAAGCAGCGAGTGGATAGGCGTCGGAAAAGAGTGGTCTTCAAGGAGGGTGATTTAGTGTGGGTTCACCTTAGGAAGGAGCGTTTTCCAGCTGGCAAGTTTGGCAAATTGCAACCTAGAGCGGATGGACCATTCAGAGTTCTCGAGCGAATTAACGATAATGCCTATAAGATCGAGCTGCCGGGTAAGTACAATGTATCCGGGACTTTTAATGTAGTAGATTTATCGCCCTACTATGCAGATGAGGAAGAATCCGAGGAGATTGTTATCAGTGAAGACGAAGCAGATTCGAGGGCGAATCTTTTCTCTAGCAGGGGAGGATGATGCACCCGGTTTCGGCAGTTTTTACCGATAAGCAGAAATTTCAGCGGGAGCGTTTAGATGGACTTTTCAATTTATTATTATTTTTATGTATTTTCGGGATTTCTTTTTAGTGGCGTTTTTTTGCAATATTCGTGTTTCCTATTTTAGATTAGGGTTAACACCATATAAAAGGGTGTTTAGAATATTCAAACGACAGACTTGAATATCTTTTGTTATAATCAAATTGAGAGAACAGATTGTTCCTCCGTTTATCCGCGTTTCCTGTTTTAGCCAATTTCAATCGCGTATTCGGCATCAATCAATATCAAATTTAGAAGACAATCCTAAAAGTTTTATTGATGCTATACCTTCTAGAGATTTTTTTTTTTTTTGAAAGAAGCTATAGATAATGAAATGAACTAAATTATGTCCAATAATACTTGGGTATTAGAAGACTATTGGGTCCAAATGAATTTTCAGGAGAAAATACAATTCTGATGATTTTATTCAAGCTTTTAAGGCTAGATTAGTAGTCAAGGGTTATAGACAAAAAGAAAGAATAGATTATTTCAATACCTATGCTCTTGTATCATGTATACGATCTATTCAAATTCTTTTTGCTGTAGCATCCATTTATGACCTTTGTGTTCATCAAATGAATGTCAAGATTGCTTTCTTAAATAGAGATTTAAATAAGAAAATTTACATGGAACAACCAGAGAATTTTCTTCTTCTAGAAAATGAGAGAAAAATATGTAAAATAGTTAAATCTCTTTTGGGCTTAAGTAAGCATTGAAGTAGTGGCATAAGAAATTTGGTTTAGTCATATTGTCCAATGGTGCATAATAGAACTAACAAGTGTATTTATTCTAAATTCACTAAAGACTATGGTGTTTTAGTCTGTTTATACGTCAATGTTATGCTTATTTTTGAAACTATTATGATTGAAGTCAATGAGACTAAGAATTATCTAACCTCAAACTTTAAAATGAAAGATTTGAGTAAAGTAGATATTATCTTATGTATTAAAATTTAAAAAAACATAGTAGGGTTATTTTTTGAGTCAATATGACTACATTGAAAGGATGTTAAATAAATCTACATATTTAGGTTTCAAAGAAATTAATACTCCATTTGATACCAGTATCAAATTAAATAATAATACCGATAGATCAGCAGCACAACTTGAATATGTGAGTACTATAAGGTCTTTAATGTATGTTATGCATTGTACTAGATCCGATATTGCTTTTTTTGTGTGTAAGTTGAGTAGATACACTAAGCATAGAACATTGGAATGCGATCACTAGAATTTTTCGTTATCTTAAGAGAACTAAAATTTGGGATTGTTATATAATAATTATCTGCTTGTATTAGAAAGATACATCGATGCTAGTTGTATTTCTAGTGTGGGAGATAAACATTTCATTTATGGATGGATATTCAAGTTGAGTGGATGTGTTGTATCTTGGGCGAGCAAGAAACAAACACGCATAGCTCACTTAATAATGGAATTCGAATATATTGCTTTAGTAGCAAGTGGGAAAGAGGCTGAATGGATAAGAAATTTGTTGTTGGACATCAAATTATGACCTAATCCTATGCCTTCTATTTCTATTCACTGTGATAGTCATGTTACTTTGGTAAAGGTTTATAGTAAAATTTATAATGGTAAGTCTAGATATATCAGTCTATGATATGAGTACGTGAAATAATTGATTCAAAATGGTACCATAACAATTGGTTACATGAGGTCAATCAAGAATTTGGTGAATCCCTTTATAAAGGCTCTACCAAGAGATGTGTTAAAGGTGATTTCAAAAGAAATGAGATTAAAACCCTTTGTTAAATATCATCAGTAATTGTAACTCGACCTAATACTAGCATATTACTAGTTCTAAGGTTTAATGGATAAAAATAAGTTACTGAAAGTGATTATTTGACACTTATGCTAATCCGGACATGAGAAGTTACTATTGTCTATTACATTTAGAGGTTGAGTTATACTCTTAATGAAGTATAATACGATTTAATAATGTGCTTATTAGTAACAGAAATACATGGTAATACTTCACCTATATTGGCTTAAAAGTGGTGTCGTTTTTTACGAAAGTTGGGGTTATTTTCTTAGAGATTTCATGGAACGGGAA